>VWZW01002310.1:373-95373 GCA_013397115.1 Edolisoma coerulescens
CTCCTCTCTCTCTCCGTCTCTCCTTCCTCCTCTCCTCTCTTTCTCTCCTCCTTCTCTCTTTTTTCTTGTCCCTCTTCTTCGCTCTTTCCCTCTCTTTCTCTCCTTCTCTCTCTTCTTCCTTTTCTCTTTCCCCCTCTCTCTCCCCTTCTCTCCTTCTTTCCCTTTCCCTCTTCTCCCTCTCTCTCTCTCTCCTCTGCCCCGTCCCTCTCTTTCTCCTCGTCCTCTCTCCTTCTCCCTCTCCGGCTCGGGCCAGGAATTCCCGAGCTGTAACCCCAGGGAAGGGGCAGAGCCGTAAATCGACACTGGCGGGGGGGGTTGACCGAGTTCGGGTTTCTCTGGCCACTTGTGACAGCGACAAATCAAACGCTCGGTATTCAAGCGGCTCGGGCCGTTGGTGGGAGCATTTTCCAGCTGGAAATCCGAATGCCGTGGATGAACTTTTGTCCTCTAAGCAATTCTGAAGCGAAACTGTTTCAAGGCAGTGTCTGATGCAGGGATGGTCAGCCTGCTTTGATCCTAATGGGCTGCTGGAATATAAATCCTTATAATAAAAACATTTTATCGGTACCTTAGTAATATAAAAGTAGATATAGTTAAGTTTTGAAATCTATTGTTTCAAAACTTTGGCTGCAGATTCAATGCTCATTTGAATGCCGGCAGTGACAGTGGCATAACATTTCATACCTTCTTCGTTTTCGTATTTAATTTTTAAAAATCTCCTTTTCTTCACAAGTCTTTAGCGACTTTTTTTCAAAACGTGTCTGCTAGTCTTAATTTTCTGACCCTTCCAGACTGACATAGTGAGAAAATACAATCATAAAGACTGATTTCTTCACGGTACCTTTAAATCTGATTTTCTTTTTCCCCCCACCCAGTCACGCTTTTGTCTTTCTCACAACTACCCTTCATGTTTCATATTTAAATGATGGGAAAGCATGATTAAAAAGGCAATTCACTTCCTTCAGAATCCTGCTTAAGCACTTGGATAGCTTCACAGCACGTTAAATTTGGTGTTTCTGAATTCAGGGCCTAAATCTAGCTCTGTTTTTCCCTCTATAATAAATAGAATATTGTCTGTAATAGATGGATAAATTGGCAGTGCTAAAAAATGTCACTTTATATATATATATATATATATATCTCTATCTTTTTGCCCATTGCAGTTCTGTTGGAGTTGGTAGTCTTGACTGCTGATCTGATTTTCCCCAGAGCAGCTTCATGTTGATCTATGGATTCACTGCCTATTTTGTTTCTTATTTCTGCTCTGACATAGACTCCAATAACTAAGTGGATGTGCAGCGAGTTTGGGTTCAGTATTTGGAGAGATGTATATATATATTTAATCAGTAGAAATCATGTGTACATGGCAATGTTTCACTTCTTTCATGCTGTTATCCTCCTGTTTTCTTTTTATAATAATTCCTGTATATTGCTGCTTCCTGCCTCGTGTCACAGCAAAGGTCTTAAGCACTGGTTGCTGCGTTTAAATAAAGACAAAATACTTCTAAGGCAGCTTTTTCAGGAATGCTTTCCCTCTCGTTTTATTTTGGAGTCATCATTCCTCACTATTAATTTGCAGTTTGGATTTCCCTGGCTTGCTCTCCGTGTGTGTAACGTGTTTTTATCTTTCCTTAGGCATCCCAACTTTACTGTATGGAATTGGCTCCTGGTTCTTTGCCAGTGTCACAGAGACTGTTCACACAAGCCATGGCCCAGTCACTATTTATTTTCTAAATAAAGAAGATGAAGGAGCCATGTACTGAATGCAGGCCCTCGAGTACCTGTCCTCTGGTGGGTTCTGTGTTACAGCTGCTACAAATATCTGCTGCCTTTGACTGAAAACAGCTAAAAAACTTGGTTTTTACCGTGTGTTCTCATACTCAATGTGCTGTTTCAGGAAGCTTCATGGGCTTTTTAGTCATGAGAGATTTATTTTTGCAGAGGTTTGTAAAGTTGAAGAATGAGAAGCTTTGGGAGAAGAATTTGTATTTCTGAGGGTATGTCTGGAAGTCAGGGACTGGTGCTGCTGGACAAACTTGTGATAATTTAAAGAGATGCATTTATCAACTTAGAGAACTGAATTGTAGCCTGTGGGCAAGGAAACTGTGAATGCACTGACATTTTCAGAATGTCTCTGAAAAGATAAAGCTGCTCAGGTCTAGATCCTGTCTGGGTGTTTCATAATGCCTTGATTGTCACAGTTGTAACTGTGTCTGAGTGAATCCTGGCACTGACTGTTCACAATCACCTGCAAGAGCCTTTGGGAAAAAAACCCCACCCTAAGGAGTGCAAACTGGCTGTATCCCATTTCTTTAAATGATGCTTAAATAAAATATCCAAAATACACTTGATGCTTGTATCTTTTGCAATTCTTGAGCTCCAGATATGTTATTATTTTTCTTTTGGTGGCTTTATAGGTTAGTACAAAACCTAAGTGATGTAGAAGATTTAGTCCCCTGTGCTAATTCACAAATTGCCAGTATTTTTAATTAATGAGGAGAATGAGAAGAATACTACAAGAGTATCTCATTTTTTTGATGCAAAATAACTGATTTCTGTAGCTGTAACTGAGCACAGCTTTAGGCACAAACAATGACAAAATTACTTCAGTTGGAAATCTGGGCAAAGCAAAAGCTTTTGAGGAACTCTTTGGATAGTGGAAATATGGAATTAGTGGAAACAGGAAGACCTGTACAGGATCTATTGCTGGTGCTTGGATTTAGTGCCAGCAATTAATGCTGTCAGTTCCAAATCCCACATCTGGTGATGGAAGTTGGTCGTTCCAGTTTTCATAAGTCAAAAAATAAATGTAAAATGGATAGGGGCTGGTTTTGAAGGGTAATCAGTTTTCCTCAATAAATGATTATCAAGCTATGACTACAGTATAATGTCATTTAAATACTTTTAAACTTAATTCCAGATAATAGAAGTGTTTCCCACTTAATGAAGCAATACATGTGGCTTTTCTAAAAGCAGCACTAAACACTTTATTCAGAGAAGTGCTTGCACTGTTAAATTTTGGAGAATATTCTTGACACAAGTTAAGTGTCTCAAAGATGAAGAGATGGCATTACAACAACCCTCATTAATAAGAAAAATTGCAGTTAGCATTTTTCTAGAGCTGATTTGCCCTGTAAAATAACTGCAGCTCATAAGTTTAAAGTCAAATACTGCTCATTCATTGCCACAGAGCTCATCAATACCTGGCTGTAAAGGTTTAGGCTCAACACAAGGTTGATAAAATGGTTTTTAATTACCAGACTATAAATACAGCTCTTCATTGGCGCTGCAGCTCCACTCACTGCAGCTTGTTTGATTTCTGATAATGGGCACTGCTGACTTTGCTTACCTGTTTTCCAATAAATGCAGGCAGCACCCCCCCGTCCATCCAGTGATGGGCAAGTCTCCTTAGAGAACATCCCTGACAAACTGCCCTATTGATTGCTGCAATTCTGTGCTGCTTGCAGCATTAAATAGAGCCCTGATCTCTTGTTCAATGATCTCACTGTGTAACAATTAAGCAAATGTAATATTTTCTTGTATTACATGAAAATCAATAGACCTCTTGGTCTTATGAAGTTGATGGTGCTAAAGGATGAACTAGGAGATGTCTGAGGGCAGAGTGCAAATATGGGATCGCTCATTCCTTTCATTAAGGCCTGTGTGGGAGCTCTTGCAGTACTTCAGAGGGAAAATAGGCTGTTTATAGGGGATAAACCTTGAGTTATTAAATCATGATGAAATAATTTTCATGTATGAATATAAACCCTGCTGCTTGTTTTCAAAGGTAAAACATTTCATCTGACTTTCACTCTTGTTTTCCTATAAATACCAACTTCTTGGCATCTATTTTTTATCACTTTTTGGCCTGAATGCAAGATATTGAGGGCCAGGAACATTTGTAACCCCCTGTCTCAAAAATTTCTTTAACACTCAAGAATAATTGATCCACAAAATGACCCTTCTGACTTTTGACGAATTTGATTTGTACCATGTCCCATTTGAAATAAAGTTTAGTTCCCCTTGTAAGCCTTGCCTTAATTGTCTCCTTGCTGTGTCCAAGGCTGATGTTTAAATGAGGGAAAGATGACGTTTAAAAAGGCCCAGAGCTTTGTTTCACCTCCCTTAACTACTTCAGAGAAACGAAACCCCGAGGATCAGGTGGCTCCTCCTTGTAGCACCTCTTTAAACAATAATGATTATTGGGGGCACCTTAACCTGGAGGAGCTCCTGGTGTCACCCCTCACCCGGGTCAGCGGGCTCAGGTATCCCAGTTAAACTGTGCTACTGTAAATTAATGGAAAATGCAGCTGCTTTGCTGAAAGATCAATGTCCAATAAAGGCTGCACAATCAAATCTTGTTGCAATGATTGAGGTGCTTAATTGCCTTTCAAAGATAAGGTGGTAATCAACATACGTTCAGCTGATCTTTTTTACCGCTTCAATTACATGCTAATGGCAGCAGCCAAGTCAGGATCTTTAACTACTTATACTTATTAAATCTTACATGTGTTCTGAAAAATTACTTAAGCCACACAATCGATAAAACCCAACCCTTAATTACTATATTTCACTTTTAGACCTTTTTGTATGGTTGATAAATGTTTTGCCAGAGACTCCGCAGCGCTAATGAGTTACCCCAAGAAATGCCCTTTTCTGCTGTTTGTCACTTCCAAATTGTGGTTAAACATTGGTGGGTTTGTTTGTTTTCCTGAAGTTTTGGGACTGGTGATGCAAACATGGTCCAGGCAGCTCATTTTATTGAAATATTTTTTAGATCTAACATCACTTTTTTTCTCACCAGTTGATGGACGACTTGCTAAACCCTCAGGTGGACACAGTTCAACACAAAGTTCCTTCTGTAAATTAATACTGGAATGAGGTATTAGTAAGGATTAGAATTCCTAAATATTTATGATTAGTACTCCTGCACTGTCTGAAAAATCTGTTGTTGTGCTCCCTTCTTCCTCCCCTCTCTTTCCCTGGAGCAATATCCAGAGCTTTTCTCCTGCTGACCTTCCATTGACTTGGGTAGAATTTAGATCTGTCCTCACCTTACCTTGTGTGTTGACCTAAATCTCTTCACAAACCATAATTATAGATCTCCCTGATGTATGTTATTATTATTGAATGAAATTTAGATTTTTTTTAATAGTTGAATGCCCTTAGGCCTCTGGTTTAGAGCAACTTTTCCTGAAACAAAGGGGATTTTGCTTCATGTATTATTTACTTTGGCCATTTAATTTAAATTGGCTTTTGCTGTAACCCCTTAATCATGTTCACCATAGAAATGTAAGTTAATAATTCTAAGAGTTATCTTGATTTCTTTCCCTGTTTCTGGAAATAGAAGTCATGATTTAAATTTTGGGCTGTATTTTTCAGTTTAAGTACACCTAAGAAAAAGTGGCAGCTTCAGTATTGCAGCCAGGGAATATAGAATAAAAATTGTCACTAATGTATTCTAAGTTTGCTTAGAAGATCTATTTCTGTTGGTTTTGCATTTAAGTCCTAAAAAACAGAATATGAACAACTTAGAGTGATTTTAAAAGTAATTGCATCACTTTAAGCACAGTTTATGAGCCCTGTTCTAGTTCATTATAAAACCAATTTATTACTTGCAGTGATATTAATAATCCTAATAGAATTAAAAGTGGAAAACATGATTAAAAGCAATCCTTCAGACAAAAACTCTGATCAAGGAAACTTTCAAGTTTAAAATGTAAATACCAGATTATAACATTGATTTTTGAACAAGATTACGAAGTCAAACCTGTGTTTTTTTCCTTAAAAGAAGAAGTGCCATTAGATATGATTGTTACATGCTCAGTGATTCATGGGTCTGCTTATATACTTTGTGAGATATGAATTATTTAGTAAGAAAAATCACAATAATTTTGTTGTTACTCAAGAATTTATAGGTTGGCAGAAAAACAATTATGCAGCCCCTGGAGCTGGTCTAAGGAGGTACAGGAACATCATTAACCACACACAGCCCAACTGCTGGAGTTACCTTGTCATTGTGCATCATATAATCTGCTTTATTTCAAAATATATTCATAATTTAAAGCAAGCACTAAGCATTTACTAATTCAGCCTAAATCAGGTTTACTGTTGTTTTGGTTTTTTTCGGTCCAAGATGAGTTTACTGTGAGAAAGAGCTTTAAAAGATCTATTTGAGGCCAGTGAATTTCTCTGTGAACTGAAAGTAAGATGAATTTATTTCCTCATATTTGGGTCCCAAACAGCCCTTTCTTATTCCAGAGAAACTGCAGAGTGACTGGGAGGGGCAGTGTGAAGTTTGGTGGACGTTTTAATGCCACTTTTAAGGAATATTCATCAATACATGGTGCACTTGCTGAGTCTTTCCAGGAGATGCATTTCAGGGAAGAATATGTTTAGAAAGCCTGGACACTGTTGACCTATTTTTCCTGAGCCTGAGGGAATTCAGTTTGCTGCACTCACAGGCAACTGGAAGGAAAAAAATGTGAATTTCACCATGATATGTTATTTATCAACATAGAAAGTCAGGTATTAATATCTTTTCAAAAAGGAAGGAAAATGTGTGATCCTAAAACAACCATCAAGTGCCATTTTCTCTAGGAAACAGAGGGTTTGTCATTTGTTATTTATAATTCCAGCCTAGAAACTGGTGCAGGGAGGGAGCAGGGATGATAAATTGATTTTAGTGAACCAAGGGCTGGCACAGAGATCCTGATTCCTCCAGGTGTGTTTTATACTCAGTGTGTGAATTACAGGTAGCATGGCACAGCACTGGTAACAGAGTATTCCAAAATGTTTTAATAGTTAAATGGGAACTATTTAACTCTTTGGCCTGTTACATAATAAATACATGTTGTTCCTAGGTGGAAAAATTCTAGTAATAGTGAGGTTAATGGAGATGCTGAGTAGGATCCAGAATGAAATCATAGCACTTTCTGTCTCTATCAGCATCCTTCTTGTGCCTCGTGCTTTTTTATCCGAGGGGATGAGTGGAGGACTAGAGGAGTTAAGGATTGGATCCTAATGCTGGTTTTAATTCACTGCAACTCCTGCCAGGGCATTTTCACCTGATCCTCTCCCGAGAATGAGCTCCCACCTCCCTCCTCACAGCAAGGAAAACCTCCTGAATGCACTTGCTGGGGCAGGAATATTCAAGAGTAGGGCCAGGGGAGTGAGCTTTCATTTTCCTCCCTCCTCTTTTTACGGAGTTCTGGTAGAGGGACTCAAAACTCCATTATAGGATGTTTGTGACAGAGCAAAGATAGAAAATTGCTTGTGTTGGGCAACTTCCTTTGCAGTGGGAATTAAACAGGTAATAACTTCTTTCCTTACTTTTGGAGGGCCCTGCAAATTCTCCTGCTAAGCACGGTGCAGGCAATCAGTGGGAGACAGCATTTTTCCATCCTCACGGAGACTCCTGCGAGATTCCGTGGTGAGTCTAACGATTTTCCTCCCCTCCTGTGTCAGCATTCTGCTTTTCCCTGGAAATAAATATTTATTTCCTTGCCGTGGCCACCTCTGGATGCTCTCCGTCCTCTCCAGCGGCGCTGGAAAGCAGCAGAGAGCAGCAGCACACTGCAAGTGGCAGCTGCTTGGAGCCACCAAGGGAGGCTGTTTCCCCCTCACAAATAAAAACAGAATTTAGAGAAGTGGAGGGCTTTCACCATCCTGTAATTAAAGCATTGATACATTGCTCCTTTGCAGATTTTGGATGGTGTTTCCTTGTGGGTAAACAGTAACTTTGGAGATGTGGTTATAAATAGTGTGTCATCTGCATGTAGTGGGGAAAATCAGGCTGCTTCATGATTTTTTACTGGGGATTCTGGAATCCTTGAACTGTGGCAGAAACTTTTTAAGGAGAATTCTTGGGCTACTCGAATACAGAACTTTAGGAATATCTTATGGTACATATTAAAAAATCATAGATTGTGTTCTCGCAACACAAATTTTCCCCCAACATTAAGGAATAATATATAAAAACAAATGTTGGTGACATCTCATAGCAAAACTTCTGCAGGATGATAAAATAAATATCAACTATTTGTTTCAAATGGTGTATTTAGAATGAAAATTTCTGATTAAACTTGGGTTTTAAAGAAGTCTGTGGCAAAACCAAATCTGTGTCACTAAACATGTCCTTGATGTGCTGTACTCCTTAAAATATAAAAACCCTTTAAGTTTGATTACACAAATCAGAATGGGGGGTTAAGGTTATGATTAGCCCTGGAAAATCAACGTAATATTTATGCAAATTTGGCAAATTGAGTTGGTTTTCCCCATAGTCTTGTAAATGAAAAAGACATTTTAGAAAAATTGCAGGTCTATATAAATTCTATCATTTTGTGTGCTATTCTTTAAAATTTAATAGAAAATGAATCTGATTGAAATGGAGCTGACTGAAAGGTACACAGGGACTGCAGGTAAAAGGTTCATTTGAACAGAAAGACGTCTGTGTGGGCACCACCAGTCCCTTAGATCCTTAGGAGCTGGGGCTCTATTAATTTTTAGTATAGGAACTAAATTATAAAGTTATTGAACAGAGAGAGAATTTATCTCTGTTAATGGCCATTGAATTTTTTTTTTCTCCTAAAGCTCAAACAAAGTAGAATTCGAATATGAGGAAGCTTGAAGATGTTCCAGGAATTAAANAATGGTCGAGCTTGTCAGAGATGATAATGTGAGAGAGTGTGATAAAACGCACGGATCAATAGCCCACAATTGAGATTAATGCTCTTCTCTTAAAAAAACAAGGACTGGACTGTTTTATGCTGCAGAGCTGTACGGAGCAGAGAGCTTTCCCTGTAACTCGTGTCAGTGAAAAGCTTGGTTTAAAAGCTGAATTTGGTGTTTCGTGGCTGGGGATTGCACAGCTGTCAAAACACGTTCTTTGCTGCTGAGGTGGATGGGGGTTTTCTTTCATCAGAGAGATGGATCGTGGTTTGGACCGGGCTGATTTCAGCTGCATCACTGACAGACGCGGAGATAGTCGGTGGTGAAAGAATTGTACCTGGACATCAATACCGGAGACCTGGAATGTGAAGGAGGGGTGAAGTGTGTGCCAGCTGTTGGCACAACTGCTCCGAGCCCCTTCACCTGTTCACGCAGATGTTGGGCTGCCACAGAGCCCGTTCCCAGCGCCCGTTCCCGGTTTGCTCCGCAGGGACACCGAGGCAGAGATGGGCAGAGCGGGCGAGCTGGGCACGGGCGGAGTCACCGAGGTTGGGAAAGGCCTCCGAGGTCACCGAGTCCATCCCTCACCCAACACCCCTAATCCCCGCTACCCCCTGTCCCCGAGTGTCACATCCGGACGCCTCTGGAACACTTCCAGGGGCACAGACTCCCCCAGCTCCCTGGGGAGGTTATCCCAGTGCAGACTGGCACGGTCCATGTATTTGTGTTTGTGTGTGATGGGATAACCCGGACAGAACCCCAGGAGTCCCCCGGGATCGGCTGCGGCCGGAGCAGCTGAACGGCGAGCACCGGCAGCGCTGGGGACTCTGCACTGCTTCTAACAGGAACCCCAGCCTGGCTCGGCTTCATTCGCAATGTAGCTGCGCTTTTCCTGTCAAAACACAAGGCACAATAAGAGGAAAACAATTAAACACGGAGCGCTGGCGCTGCCGGGGTGGGCGCGCAGCCCGAGGCCGCCTCCTCCAGAACCGTAGCACCGCCTCCCCTTCTTCCTCCTCCTCCTCCTCCTCCTGCTGCCGCCGCCGCCGCACATCCCCTCCTCCCGGGGCTCCGTTTTGGTTCCGGGGCAGCGGCTCCTTCCTGCGGGAGGGTGGTGCAGGCTGTGCCCGGCCCGGCTCGGCCCGGCCCGGCTCGGCCCGGCGGCCGCAGCATGTGAGCCCGCGGGGCGGGGATGCTCTGGCTGCTCTGCGGCCCCTCCGGCGCCATGGACAGCCAGGCGCTCGTCATCCGCATCAAGATCCCCGACGGAGCCGCCGTGGACTGGACCGTGCACTCCGCGCCCCAGCTGCTCTTCAGGGATGTGCTGGTGAGTGAGCCCCGCCGGGGACCGGGACCCCCTCCCAGCCCGGGGGATGCCACCGTCCCCCCGCTCCGTGCGGAAAGGGGTGTCCAAATCCCTCCTTGGAAAGCGGGACGTGTTTTTGGCGTGTCCGCGCCGGAAAGTTTTAATGGGAAAGTGTTTTGGTAGGGAATGGCAAAAATGCCCGTGCCAGGGCAGCGCCGGTGTTGCCGAGGTTTCCGGAGCGCGGGCCGGAGGAGCCGGGCTGGGGGATCCCGGTCGGTCCTGCAGGGGCCAGGCAGGAGCATCGTGGCGTGGTTGGGGCTGGAAGGAACCCTTAGAGGTCCCCAAATCCGGCCCTGTGCCGTGGGCAGGGACACCTCCCAGGTCCGGGCATCCCCGCCTCTGCGCCTTGGGGTGGTCGAGGCACGGTTTTAGGGCGATGGAAAGAGTTGTGCTTTGGGAATGAGCATTCCCTGCTCAGACAGTCACGGGCTCTGCACCTGGGCTGGGGCTGCCCCCGCTCTTGGCGGTGTTTCTCGTGCCTGGGCTGGGGCTCTGTTGTGTCTCCCTTGCCCTCAGCCCCTCCCTCTGTTGTGTCTCCCTTGCCCTCCTGCTGTATTTTCTGTCGAGTTAGGATGCTTTGTTTACTCAGAAATGGGAGTGGGTATTTACCCCACTTAACTGCAGCCTTAGCCTAAAGAAAAGTCCAGTGCTTGTGTGCAGAGCGCACTTTCTGGAGCACGCCCTCACCTTTCCTCCCCGACACATCCATGCTGGGACTCCGTGTGCCCCTATTTCTCTAAAGAAAATCTTCCCATACCACCCGTCACGTGCATGTTTAATTTTTACTTTTTTTATTAATGTTGGAGAGAGATTTTGCAGATGCCTTTCAATATATTGCACTCTGTGGGAAAGATACGTGGGGATTAAGGGGTTGATGTGCTGGAAAATGTTCCATGTTGGGCCTAGAAGGTTGCAGAGGTAACTGGAAGGGATGACAGAGATTCTGGGTTTCATTCTTCCAACATTTATTTTCTGTAGATGAAGGAGTGGGAGCAGACCTTTTGACAGAGCAGGGAAGTTTTTGGAAGAGGCAGGTTCCCCTTGGTGGTTGCTGTGAGTTTCCTTTGGTTGCACAACAAGCTGGGGGTGACCCGCTCTGCCCTTAAACAAAAGTGGGGCAAATGAGTCTGGTTTTCTCCACACTCTGCTTCATGTTTTCCATTTTTTCCCCCCAAATAAAGTGAAATAACCACTGGTGCTTGGACTATCCTTTGGCATTCTAGAATTATTGTCAATTTCGGTTGGCTATTTAAAAGTAGGTAGAGAAATCGTGGTCAGTGTGTGACAGAGGATCTTGAGTTACACTTGCAGTGACCTCAAGTCACGTGGCAGTGAAGCTTCCTGAGAGCTCATGAGTGTGAGAGAAGTGAAAGGATGAGGAAGGAGGGCATCAGGCAAACTTTGAGCTTGAAACGTGTCACAGCTCATTGTTTTTCACTGCTGAGATGTTTTTAAGGAGGGATCTGTTGTAGAACAGGCAGAGGGACCATGACAGGATCATACATTGCTGGTTTTGTTAAAAATCACAGTTTCTGTCATATTCATGTTCAGTAATGATAGAATTGGAGAATGGTTTGGGTTGGAAGGGACCTTAAAGCCCATCCAGTGCCACCCCTGCCATGGGCAGGGACACCTCCCACTATCCCAGGGTACTCCAAGCCCCATCCAGGCAGGCCTTGGACACATCCAGGGGCAGCCACAGCTGCTCTGGGCAACCTGTCCCAATGTTTTTATCCTGTCACATCTGTGTTGGTGATGATAATTTTCAGCTGTTCCCTGTTACACTGTTGCATTAAGGTGTTGGTGGTTGTGTTTCAGGAGGTGCCATCACAGAATGCACATGTGCTTAATTGGTCAGATAAATACAGGAATTAAATTAAATAAAGCTCCAATCCACTCAAGAGTGGTGGGTCTGTCACCACCTGGGGCTGGGAGTGTGGTGGGGAGGGCAGGAATGGGGCTGACCCTGTCCTCTGTTGTCCTTCTGCCCTCAGGGTGATTCCTCTCACCTGGAGGGCAATTACAGAGGGTTTGTGTAATTGGAGGAACAATTAAAGAGACTGTGGAGAGTTCAGGTGTTCCCTACTGAGGTAAATTAGCGAGCAGCAATAATCCAGTCAGCCCCCACTTATCTCCGTGTCTCCCTAAACAGAAGACACAGGAGTGCACAGGAATTTTTCTCAGGCTCTGAGTACTCCGTGGGGGCTGTCTGGAGCACAGCAGGCTCAATCCCACTCCTTGTGCCAGTGTCTCGAGGAGTTTGGTGGGAAGTGCTGTCCTGCTGGGACTGCAGAGCCACGTTTGTGAACCAGGCCCAAAACCAGGTGCACACCCCCGGTCTTGCATCCATGGGAACGGAATTAGCTCTGCAGGAAGGCTGTTCTTTTTCAAGGTAGGTGCCATGGGCTGCTTTGTGTTAAAAAAGCCCCATAAAATTATCTTTGAGGCCAGCAAGGTTTTATTTTATATTTTTAGGTGGTTTTTAAGTTGATTTTTGTTAATTTAGCATCCCAGTGAATACAGATGAGTGTAGCCTTGCAGCATTTCAGGCTGCTGTGTAAGATTATTTCCATCCTCCTTTTTCAGAGAAGCTGTGGTGCAGTCACCTAATATCCTGTCCCTTCCCAAATATCCTGTCCCTCACCATGGATAAGCTGTTGGAGTCAGGAGGCTGATTCTCAGAGTGATGCCTTGCACATTAAATGACACATTTCTTCACTTTCAGCTGCTCTAATTCTGTTTTTTGGAGGAGCTTTTGTGGGCACTAAACTGTGCAGCAGGGATTCAGTCCTGGTCCCTGCAGGTGTGGGATCCATGGAAGCAGCACTGCTTTAGGTCATTTCCTTGATTCCTTTCCTAAACTGGGTGCTCAGAGCTGTTTTTCATGATGTCACTTCAAATAAGTTCTCTGTATATCAGCTTTGCAGGCCTGTGAGTTACCAGTAACTAGATTTATTTTTAAGGCCCCACTAAATGAATTACAATAAGCTTATTTTTTGTCATCAAGCTGTCTGGATTCCTCCTGTCACTGCACTATTTAAGCACTTGGTGTTAATTCTGGGTAACTTCACGTTGTCATACGGAGATAAAACAAGTTCTAAGTGAAACACAAGAAGCTGTGGGTTCAATATTTACACTGTCACTTAAGCAGAGCTTTCACATTTTCTGCTTTCTCACCCGTGCTCCTCCAGAGAACAGATTTGATGGAGTTCCTCTTGCAGCTGCTGTTCCCTGATTTTTCTCCTCATGTTTAGAGGCTTTTCAGTTGTGTAAGATAAAACAGAAGCCACCCCTTACGTGAAGTCGCTTGAGCAACGCCTACAAGCTGTAGTATTTTATTGTTCATGATCTCTGTTGTGATAGTAGAAAATCCCCATGCGTGTGTAATCCCTTGAAATTTAGAATAATCCTTTAAGCTCGGGTCACCCGGGGGTCTGTGGGATGTTTGAGCATGGAAATGGGATGGAGCTGCTGCAAACACTTTGGGAAGGGCACAATGATGGGGGGATTTCCCTCCCTCCTTCCTTCTGCTCCCTGCCAGGCTGGTTTCTCTCAGATACATTGAGTTCGTAGAATCTTTGCAAGCTGAACAAAGTTTTCGTGGCTCTTGGTGGGGTTTTCTGCCCAGCTGTTTATTTAGTGCAAGAGTTGGGGTGTATAATTCACTTATTGATTATTACTCCTATTAAACACAGAAAAAGTTATTCTGAAGGGGTGCAGGAAAATAAGATTTTTTTAATCACTATTTCAGTGCTCTTCAGAGCTTTGAGAGGTTTGGAGTTTTCCAAGCAGACTTTTGGGGCCATCAGAGCTGCCTCTGTCAGTGCTGTGCTTCCACACCCCTTAAATACAGTTTTTAAACAGCCCAGAACAATTTTTAAGTCAATTTCACAGAAGCATCTGTGTGCCCATATATGAACATTTACAAGTGGCTTAAATCTAACACAATAAAGTGTGCTTGCTGAGGAATTTTCAGTGTTTAACTGAATGGATTTGGAGATAATTAGTTAGTACAGTCTTCTCTTTAGGCAAGACTAGTTTCTTATTAGAAACAGTGGTTTTTGACAGAGGGCTGACAGGGCTGTTAAACCCTGTAGAATGGAAGAATTTTTATTAACATGGCAATGTTTTGGGCTTTTTTTTCCTATTTTTGCCTCTACAAATTTACAGTTCCATAATTAAGCCATATTGCACATTTCTTGTGTGCAATTAATAGTTTGAATCACAGCTCTTGATTTATTTTAGCATCTAAACCGAAAAGACAACACGAGAAAGTTTGATAATTATTACTTGCTTCAGTTGGCTCTGTGGAAATCTTGTGCTGCTTTCACATATTATTAATTGTGTCTCTGTAATATGGCACAGAATCTTTAATTTCCTGCTTTTAGATGAAAGAGAAAAATGGAGAGAACAGAAGTGACAGGACATCAGTAAAGCTTTGGTGGGGGGGGTGTTTAGCACCCTGAGAGGCTCCCAGTGGATGTGCTGCAATAAATCCTGGAGTTCATTAATTTCTAATCACTCGGTGGCGGTGGCAGTGCTGGGTGTGACAGGAGGGATCAGGAAGGGCAGAGCCACGCTGGGCATTTGGGCCGTGCCCTGATGTGACTCCTCACAGATTGGCAGCAAAGGAATGGCTGGAAAAATTGATAAAAGCTGAAAAAATTATCAAAGCTCTTCTGTGGTACCAGCAAACAAGGCTGGGTTGGAGCAGGGGTGTGGGACTGGGAACGTCGGTGTGTTTTGGTGTCGTGGGGCTGCCTCGGGTTTTGTGTCTCTGCTTCTTTGGGTGTTGCCAATGGATTCTCCCCCAAGATTTGAATGCACCTCCTGAATTTTGGAGAAGTTCAAAGCCCAAGGGAGGCTGACAGAGCCCTCCAAACTTTGTGGCCTGTGCAGAGCCGAGAGGATCCAGGGGCTCAGGAGCTGCTGGGTCCTTCTGCTCTCCAGGTGGAGGGAGAGCAGGAAAATGCCTTCAGTCTCCCTTCGGCTCCTGTTTAAAATCCCAATGGAATTTGGTACCCTGTGGTCCCTGAGCCTCAGGCGGGGCAGGAGATGGAGCAGTGGGGGCCCAGGGTGGTTGTTTGGGGCAGGAGAAGAGGAATCAGGGTGATGTAAACAGAGCTGAGGCAGAAAACAGGTTTTTAAAGCAAAAAAAAAAAAAGAAAATTCATAAAGCTCTTTTTATGACTGGCTTTGATCAGTTAGGTGTCCTTTTTTTATAAGCCAAGGAAAAAATCGATTCTTTCAACTGCGAGACCAGACAGCACAGAGCTGTTTGCAATTATGATGGAATTATTTGGGAAGAAAAGAGTTTTCCTGGAGGTCACGTGGAGGGGGAGGAGAAGAGCCCTGTGATTGGTGCAGATTTGTGTTGTGCCCTAAAAAGTTTGTCATTTTGGGGCAGTGGGGAGGGACTAAAGTGATTTACTGCAAATCAGGCTTTTCCCATTGAACTAATTTTTCCTTACATTTTTAGGATGTCATTGGTCAAGTTTTGCCGGATGCAACGACCACAGCATTTGAGTGTAAGTGTGACTTTTATCACCCGTCTCCTTTGTCACATTGCAGGGCTGTCATTTTAAAAAATAAATAGTATTTCTGTTACTATTTTTGTTGTATTATTTTTATTGCATTATTGTAATATTTATTATTTTAAAATAAATAATATTCATTATACGTTACGGCTAAATATTTATGCAGTTATGCAACTTTAATAATGGCACTAAACCGAGCAATATTTTATTATTTAATCACATCTGGAATATTTCCACAAAGTAGCTTTAATTGCCAGCGTGACCTTACCATGCTCTTACTCCTCAGTGCAATTTTATTGCTCAAATTAAATGAAAAGTATAAACTACTTGTAGGCCTGAGCTTAAAATTTCAATCCTCCAATCCTCTCAGCAAGTATTTAGACTAATACCTATTCTTTAAACCCTGTTTATTTTTATTTTTTAAGGGATTCCTGGGGGGTTGTCCTATCAGGAGAGCAATCAGCTGCAAAGGGGAGTGTCCCAGGAGATAAAATACTGAACTGGAGTTTTCTTCCAAGTGGAGGAGGCTCCTGCTGTTCCCTTTTCATTTTTATTATATTTTTTCTGTGTTTTCCTTTGCTGGAGATGAAGTGGCAGGAAGGAGCTGGAGGGGGTTACAGGTGGGATCTGAGTCGAGGGGGATGCTGCGGGTGACAGAGCAGACTCGAGATGGGGCCTTGCATTTTTATCAGCATTTCTCCCCTTTTTAGAGCTTTTTGGCTCATTCTGTCTGTAGATATTTAAAGGAAATATTGATTTATGGTCCTGCAAGTACTATTCAGTGCTCTTTATCTTTTTTTAAGATATCTGTGTTTTCCTCTCCTAAAATGCCACAAGAATGGAGAAGTTTTATTTCTGTAGCCTCGACATTTTTCCTGCCCTGCTTTTTAACACGAGACCTGAGCAAAACCAGGCTCCAGACCTTTTATATTTTTTTATCGGGTTTTTTTTTAATGATTTGTTCATATTTGTTTTGCATCCCTCCCACATCCCACATTAGCTTTGTTTGAACTTCATGCTCCAGCAGCAGCCGCTGCCATCAGGGCAGTAGCCCATAGTAATGGTGCCATGTGCAGAAGTTTCCTGGAAATTCTGATTTCGTTGTGCCTTCCAACATCTGCTTCTGTGCCTTCCCTCCGTGTCTCTAGTCTGTCATTTACATCTGCACAAGCCCATTTCCCCTGCCATTTAACTGGCATCTAAAATATGTTATGGATATTGATGCCGGCTTTTTTTCAGGGATTTTTTTCCTCTATTGAATGCCTGGATTGTGCTGCTTTAAGTTTTGTTCTCACCTGCTCCACTGCTGCTTCAGGTGGGGATAATTGTCACCATCCCAGGCTTCTGAGCTCTTAATTCTGATTTTGTCACCCCCAGCAGTCCCACCTGGGGCTGCTCTGCTCCGGCTGTTGGACCTGGATTTGGATTTCCCACTGCTCTCCACATCCCTACAAATAACCCCACTGACAACATATGGCCCCTCACGATCCTTTTATCCAAACTCTGCCATTTTCCACATTTCTGACACGCTGCAGATTTCGGGGAAGATTGCTGCATAATATTTGTTTGCCATCTGCTGCACTCTGGTATCTTGTGAGGATTTCTTCCTCCATTTTAAGTGGCATTAACAAAATCCAGCCAGGACGGGGGATTTTTTTGGTTCTACTCCTGCTTCCCTAATGTGCTGGAAAATCGGATTGCTGTGCTCTAGGCAAGGAGAGAAGCCTGGAAATCTTTCTGAATCCATTTTTGTATCCAGCTACTTTTTGGATCCCATGGTGGAGTGGCAAAGGAGCTCTGCTCAGGTTTGGGACAGGTTTTCTTCTGCTTTTACTCTTTGTCTGATTAGTTTAGATTCAGCTTTTTTCCTGCCTTTTCATCCACATATTTTTAATTTCTTCTGTTCGTACCACCATCAGGAATTCTGCAGCTGGGAGAACAGAGTTAATTCTCAATTGTTTCAAAGGGATAATGTGGGATTTTTCTGAACATTTTGCCAGAGTTTTCCACATTTAAATTTATTTTTTTTTTGGTAGTCCCAGCTCAGTCTGTTTCCTCTCCCCAGACCTTTTATCCATACATTCATCCCTCTTGTGCATTCCCTCTGATGTTTCTTGTGGATGTGTGGTGCTGCTTGTGTTCCCTGTTCCAGCAGCTGCTTCTCCAGCCCTTCCTACTCAGTTTCTCCCTGGCCCTTGGGCTGTGGCCAGGTCCCACTTCTACAGCTCCTCCTCTTTCCTGCCTCAGGCATTTCCAGGGAAACATTTCACTTTCCACTCACTGACTCTTCCTAATCCTTTCCTCATTCCTGCCTTGCTGGGGGCTGCTCACCCCACAGGACTTTTCACACCCTGGCAGTGCACCAGTTAAATTTCCATGATCCAAAGCTCTTGTAGGACAAATGTGTGCTCTCCAGTTCCTCTCCCAACTCCCATATTTCCAGTAGCTCTCTTCCAAGATGTTTTTAAAGTCCAGTTCTGAGGTTTTTATGTTTTACTCTTCTGCATTGCTTTGTTGTGTTGTGGGGTTTTTTTTTCCATTATTACCTGTTCAGAGGCAGAATGAACAAACTCCTTTTCTCGCACAATTTGAATTTCTTGGCTCAGATTTCTTCCCAGATTCTTGTGCATAACTGGGAGCAGGAGGGAGTTTTCATCTAGGGACATAACAGCATTTTTATACTGATAATGATGGGACACGGGGGAGGGGCTTCAGACCGATAGAGGGTGGGGTTAGATGGGATACTGGGAAGGAATTCCTCCCCATAAGGGTGTGAGGGGCTGGGCTGGAATTCCCAGAGAAGCTGTGGCTGCCCCTGGATCCCTGGAAGTGTCCAAAGTCAGGCTGGACATTGGGGCTTGGAGCAGCCTGGGACAGTGGAAGGTGTCCCTGCCTTCCAGAGGGTTTGGAATAAGATGATTTTTAAGGTCTCTTCCAACCCAAACCATTCTGGGACTATGAATTACTAGAAATTAAAAAAAAAATAAAATTTACAGTGAAAGTTACAATGTATTCCAATGAAACTGCCTGAATTTAACTGAATTTGGGAGAATTTGAATGCCTTTGGGAACTTGACCCTTCTGTTTGTCAGCAGAACAACTCAGTGGGGTCACTGAGGGAATTCCAGCATGGGGAAGGTGCTCAGCTTCTGGAGAGGTTCTGGCAGTGAAAGAACTGCTGAGAGCGAAGTTCTGAGCGCTTTGTGCCCCTTGTTAGGCACAATCACAGTTCTTAATTAATATTTGGAGCCATTATACATCATTATTTCAGAGTACCTGTGCAGTTGGCTTTTAGATTCTTCACTTTTATTTGCTGCTAAAAGTCCAGGTGAAAACCTTGCCTATAAAATTGTAACTCTCCTCCTTGCCTTGCTCACGTGGTGCCTTCCTTTGGCAGATGAGGATGAGGATGGGGACCGGATCACTGTCAGGAGTGATGAGGAGATGAAGGCCATGCTGTCCTATGTAAGTACAGTGCAACAAATCCTGATTTCCCCCCGTGTTTATCTGTTTTTCTTGCTGTATTTTTGCCTGTCTCCAAGTGTTTAACTGGGCAATATCCCTGTGTGAACTTCAAATTTGGATATTCCTGGATTAAAGGGAGGTGTTCCAAAGCTGCCTCACACGAGATACATGGCCCTGCTTGACTTTAAAAAAGAAAAAAGACTTGTACACTTACTGATCATATCATAAACATTAAGAATAATGCATCTTAATGACTTTTGCATTAGGTATAGTGCAGGCTAAATGGACTATCAATTTCTTGTATTTTTTATGCAGTACTTAAAGTAACGGCTCATTAAAAATGAACCCCTGGGCTCTAAAAATTTTTCAAAATCTACTTTCATCTGGAGACTGTTTCACCCCTCCTAACAGAGGAGTTTCATTGTAGCTGCAGGCTCAATATTCATAGAGGATTTAAAGATGTATTTTCTGTTTTTCAAGGGGAGATAGATGTGTCTGTGCGTGCCTTTATGTAGGTGTTAGGTGTGTGTAAAATCTGTCTGGATCCCTATAAATGTAAATCTCCTGTAGAAGGAAAGGGTGCAGTTCCTTGTGGGAACAGAATCATTTGAATAGAGCTCAGTGAAAGTGAAAAAAATATCATTTAACTTCTCTTCTCAAATGAAATTGATAACCAAGAGAGTAAAAAATGGGGATTTTCTCTCTGAGCCAAAAGGACTCCAAGGTCCCTATAAATTAACTTGGGACCTGTCAGAGCCCAGCCCTGTTTGGGACCACTCAGAGGTGGTTTTGGTGGGACTGCAGAGGATCCCAGAATGGTTTGGGTGGGAAGGGACCTTAAAGCCCATCCAGTGCCACCCCCTGCCATGGGCAGGGACACCTCCCACTGTCCCTGGGTGCTCCAAGCCCCGTCCAGCCTGGCCTTGGACACTTCCAGGGATCCAGGGGCAGTCCCAGCTTCTCTGGGAACATGTGCCAGGGCCTCACCACCCTCACAGGGAACAATTCCTTCCCAATATCCTATCTAAATCTCCCCTTTCCCAGTGGGAAGCCATTCCCTGTGTCCTGTCCCTCCATCCCTGGTCCCCAGTCCCTCTCCAGCTCTCCTGGAGCCCCTTTAGGCCCTGGAAGGGGCTCTGAGCTCTCCCTGGATCCTTCTCTTCTCCAAGTGAACATTCCCAGCTCTCCCAGCCTGGCTCCAGAGCTGGGAGCATCTCCATGGTCCAGGTGTCTTTTTGGATTTTGATCTTCTCAGATCCCTTTCCATCCCCTTTTGTGTCCAGCATCTCCATATCCTTCTGCTGCTGGACCTAGGGCTGGAACAGCAGATCACTGCTGATGCTTCCCCACCAGAATTCCTCGTGGTTTTCTGTTTTCCTTGTAAAATCTCAGCCATTTTTTGCTGTTAAAGTGGAAAACTTGAATTTTCCTGGCACAGTCTCCAGATTAATCATGCCTTGGTAAGGTCATTTTTTTGCTATGCTTCCAAGCTCACTGTTAAAGTTTCAGTACATTAGAGTTATGATTGCTCAACTCTCTGCTTTCCCCTCAAAATTATGGGATGGCTGTAAATGACTTCTTTCTGCTTCAGCAGCTTTTCTTCTCTGAAAATTTTTCTCCTCAGTTTTAAACTAGTTTTTTATTTGAGTGTTGCACTGATGGTTTAACTTCCTCCCATCCTATAGGCTTCGTTTTGGGATGTGTTTACAGGAAAACAAATGGTCTGAGCCTAGAAAATGAATGAATTTAATAATCTTGGGGTATATAGTGGGGAAGAAAAATACTCATTTTGAGGCCTGCAACAAATGTTTGGAGGATTGGCCAGCTGGGCAAGTATTTCTGGGAGTTTTGACTTGGTGCAGGTGTTCTCCAAAATGTAAATAAAGTGGATTTTTTCAGTTTAAGGAGAAAAAAATAATTCCCTGAGATTAGCTCTGGGAAGATATTATAACTGGGAAGATATTTTGAATCATGCCCAACCTTATCTTTAGGGGCTTTGCTTTGTGAATTTGACAATACATTAATTAAACTCTGGAATTCTTTTAGATTATGCAGAAATGCTTTGAATTAGGCAGATTTTGGGGGCTGGTAAATAGGATTTTTTCAGTGCTGGGCACTGCAGTTAATTAAGGACAGGCATGGAGCAGCACTGGGGCTGTTGTCTTGTATCCGTATAAAAAGGCAGTAATTTTTTTGACAGCCACTGATTGGAAAGTTGCTTGCAGCTCTCTGAAAGCAAGGGCTACACGCTCTGGATCAATAACTGGCAAATTTTCCATTAAAAAGAATACCTGAACAATGTTCCAAATAGCCACTGGCATCTTAATTTTCCATGGAAACCTCAAACGCTGGTGTGTGGAGGACAAGTCATTTTCAGACAATTTTTCCAGACTACTTGTTAACAGTTATTGCTGTCCCAAAAGGTTGACAGCTTACATGATTGATATTTCATTTACTTGTCATCACTAGTGAGTAATGGACAGGGCCATGGTTTTTTCTCCCGCTCTCTCTCCCCCTCTATTATACTTTTTGGGGGGGCAGGAAACACTCTCTCATGTGTGTTTATTTTAGTTTGTTATTCTGAGAGTGTGTCAGGAATGTTTCTGGTGTGTGCAGAGATGTCTGCAGGTCATGGAATGCCACTGCTAGAATGGGAATGAAAAAGTTAAAAGCTCATCCAGTTCCACCCCTTTCCCTATCCCAGGCTGCTCCAAGCCCCAGTGTCCAACCTGGCCTTGGACACTGCCAGAAATCCAGGGGCAGCCACAGCTGCTCTGAGAATCCCAGCCCAGCCCCTCCCCACTCATAGGGAACCATTCCTTCCCAATATCCCATCTAAATCTCCACTTTTCCACTGTGAAGCCATTCCCTGTGTCCTGTCCCTCCATCCCTTGTCCCCAGTCCCTCTCCAGCTCTCCTGGAGCCCCTTTAGGCCCTGGAAGGGGCTCTGAGCTCTCCCTGGATCCTTCCCTTCTCCAGGTGAACATTCCCAGTTCTCCCAGCCTGGCTCCAGCCCTGGGAGCATCTCCATGGTCCAGGTGTCTTTTTTGGATTTTTATGTTCTCAGCTCCTTTTCCATCCCCTTTTGCCCATTCTTAGCCTTTTTTTAACCAATGAATGTTCCCCTGGATCACTCCAGCAGCTCCTGTGCAGTTCGGGGTCTCGGGATGTCTGCAGTGACTTTCTGGGAGCGCTGCTTTGGGAACCCTCTGACCTGACTGCTACATCACTGCCCATAATTCCAGATCCCTTTGGGATTTCCTTGGAGTTCTCCTAACTGCAGTTTTGGGGTGTATTTGCACCATGTCTTGGTGTCCATGTTTGGTTTTCCTGGCTCCTCCAGCTGTGGCAGCTGCTGCCTTTGCTGTAAATGTTTCATTTCCTCACCTGCTGAAGCATTCCCAGGTTTCAGGGGAGCCTGGAGCTTCCCTGCTGAGCCAGGAGCAGATCCCTGGGGCACCACAGCTCCTTGTTCAAGTTCCTCTTATTGTGGGAACGCTGCAGATGGAAAGGAATCATCTGAAGGCTGATGTGCACTGTGGCAATTGAAAAGAAAATGAAAATACATTGAATTAACCAATCCAGAAGTGCTTTTACTGCTGCTGGATTACTGAGTCACCTCTTCCTTGGCTTTCTTTGCAGTATTACTCCACTGTGATGGAGCAGCAAGTGAATGGACAATTGATAGAGCCTCTCCAGATCTACCCACGAGGTAATGCTGAGCAAATCCTCATCAACAGCCCCGAGACCTGGTGCTGACACAGTTCCCTGGCATGTTTTGGGGAGGTTTAAATGCACAGAGCATGATGTTTGCCTCCTAATTTGGAGAGAAGAATTCATTATGGTGGGGAGTGTGGAGAGAAGTACATTTATTGCATATAAAATAGCTAATTTCCTGGAGTAAATTAGGCTAACGAGATTTGGTTTGCAGAGTACATATTTAAGTACATTTAAAAAACTCCTTGGTGATGGCTCTGCCTGTACTCCAAGCAAAGCAGATGAATAACTGAAATCTTGGATATTTATGAAAATTGGGCTTTTTAAGGCTCTTTTAGTATCATTAATCAGCCTGACAGACTGGGGGATGTCACTGTCACCACTGTGGGAGTGGGGACGTGTCTGTCACGGGAGCTCCAGCCAGGACACATTTTGAGGTGAGATTTGGGCACTTAGCAGTGGTATCCAAATATTCACAAGCACTTTAATAGTTCTCCTGAACAGGGAGAGATGTAATCAATTCTGTGGACTGAGGCAATTCAAAAATAGGTCATCTCCAACCTGGAAAAAATCCATAGGCAGCTCGTTGGGTTTTTGGGAATGCAGTGCTCTCTCTGAACAGAAATAATGGTTAAAAAAAGCCTCGTGCATTACATAATTCATTCAGATCTCAGTAGCCAGGCTCTGAATCTCTGACTCTTAATTGATGAAATAGAGAAGGTTGAAATTCTCCAAGTAAATCTCCCAGCAATAAATTAATTGAAATAATTAAAAATTAAACTCTTCTCACTTAACTGATATTATACAAATAATCATACTATGAGGCTCCCAATTAAACATTCTGCACTTCCATTACTTACAACTCTCTGAAGTTTGAATTGGGCAATTAACCAACAGCCTCCTTGAACACGTGTTAAGGTCTCCCAAGGAGGCTGGGTATCCTGGTACTTCCGTGTGCTCCTATGGAAAACAGACAGGAATTCAAGGAAAATTCTGTTTTTCTGGCTCAGGCTGGCAGGGTCTGAGAGGGGACTCCCAGAAGTTTGAGCCGTGGCACTGCAGAGCCACCAGCCAGGAGCTGTGTCCTGCTGAGAGCAGGGCAGGGACAGCCTGGAGAGGGAGGGGTCTCCTGCCTCTTGCCAGGCACAGATCCTGGAATCCTGGAGTGGTTTGGGTTGGAAGGAAAAATAAAGCTCACCCACCCCCAACCCCTGCCATGGGCAGGGACCCCTCCCACTATCCCAGGCTGCTCCAAGCCCCGTCCAACCCGGCCTTGGACACTTCCAGGGATCCAGGGGCAGTCCCAGCTTCTCTGGGAATTCCATCCCAGCCCCTTCCCACCCTCCCAGGGAACAATTCCTTCCCAATATCCCATCTGTCCCTGCCCTCTGGCAGTGGGAAGCCGCTCCCTGTGTCCTGTCCCTCCATCCCTGTTCCTGAGTCAGTACCTGACACACCTTAGGGTTTAAAGGGACATTTTGGGATTTAACCCTCTCCTAGATTCTCCTTTTGGGTCATTCCTGAAGAACCAGCCCTATGAATTCCTGTTCCTGCTGCTCTCTCCTTTTCCTGTTTGCTTTGCATCCGAGGGTAACCTCCTCTGGCTGGGCAGACTTGGAGTTGTCCCAGTGCTGCTCCAGATTCAGTCCCCCCTCATCACCTCCAGATTTTCACCACTGGCTCAGCTCTGGGTTTCTGCTGGATATTTCCTCCTTCCCACTCCCTCCAAATTGCCCCAGAGCTCAGTTTTTGTTTTCATCTTCCCAAATCACCTTCTTAAAACCCCTCTTTTTCTAAGTTAGAGCTTTCAAACCCCCCTTCCCCTCCCCAAACCCACCCCTGAGTTCTGCAGCTCCTCTGAAATATCGAACAAAATGTGCTTTCCTGCTCTTTTTTCCCTTCCTTCCCTGTCTTCTTGTCCTGCCTCTCTAATGAACATCCCAAATTTTGTTAGCACAAGCACTTTTCTCCCGTGCCCTTTTGGCCGTGGCTCTCCACGATCAACACTTGAAAGCCCCGTCAGCAACGTGCGGCTTTTCTGCCTCTAATTTCAAGTTCTTCCCTTTTAAGAGATTTCTTTGCAAGTCCTTTGAATCCTTTTCCCTTTCTGCCTCTCCAACTTCTGAGGAAGCCTCAGCTCCTGCTTCCAGTCAGCTCCCAAAAACTCCTGTCTTCCATAAAAATCCTGTCAGGAGTCAATTTCCGTGTGCCATCCTGCGTTACCTGGGCTGGGCTTTATTTATTTCCTAATAAAAACATCTTTAAGGGGGGAAAAATTGGTATTTTATCTATTTTTTAATAGGTTTATTATTGCTGTTTAGGTAGTAAGAGCCAGAAGGGGGTTTTATATTGAAAATAAACATCTGTATGTGATATACCTATAAAAATGTGTGTATACACACTTATAGATATATGTATATTTCTATATGTCTACGTATATATTTTATACATATATACATATTTTTAATATATATCTACATATATTTTTATATATCTACATATATTTATATATATACATATTTTTATATACCTACATATATTTATATATATCTACATATGTTTTTATATATCTATCTACATATATATGTGTATTTATATGTATCTATCTTCTACCCACGTTGTCTACATCCCATTTGTGGAATGCAAGGTGAACACACCATTCAAATATGATCCATAAAAATTATTACTGATTTAATATCTTGTTCAAAACGCCAATTTTAATCTATTGGCAAAATAGAATGGGCTTATATGTATTTATAATTTGTAATTTCTGGTTGTTTTTTTTTTTAATGCCCAGAGTCTCATAATATTTTTCCCTCTTTAAGATGCACGTGGTAATTTTTAATGTCACTGAAAGGCACGTGGCCCTCAGTGATGTGTTTAATAACTATCACCTGTGTCCTTCTGCCTCCTGAATAGTTGTGGTTCCTGCTGTCAGAACTGGGAGGGAGAGGCATGTGCACAGAGAGGCAGAAAAATCAAATTCCTGCCTGCTCAGGCCATCAATCAGCAGTGACAGCCCCTCTAACACAGCGTTTGTAGGGCACCGGAGCTGGGAAGGGGGAACTGGCTGGGACACGGAGCTCGGAGCCTTCGCGGCTTCCACGTCTGCCAAAAGCACATCCCTGAGTGCAGAACAGGGAATGTTCGCTTGGAGACCCCTCAGGAAAAGGCTTCCTCCTCGAGCAGCACATCCCTCTAAAGCCACACATCATCATAAAGTGCCCCATTTGTACTTCTGTCTCCAAAAAGTGGCATTTTCGGTGGCATTTATTCAGTGTTCTCCTTTTGGAGGCTCACTGCTCTTGCCCCTGCCATGTTTTTCCCCGTTTCACCCAAAGTGCCTCTGACAAAATTCCGAATTCATGACGTGTGGCAGCCGATTCCCTGAAAATCCATCTTGCAAATATTGCTGTTAAATGCCAGGGAAAAACCCAGCGTGTGAAAACACAGCCACACAAGATTGGAATTTGAATTAGAAAAAGAATCCCATCGTTGGAGCCAGCAGTTCTCTTGATTGTGATGTGTTTTAAGCAGAAATTAGAATTTATATTACATGGTGTCAGAAAGCTCTTAGCATTTATAAATGCTCACTCCTGCAAGTTAAAAATCCTGGGCCGTAATTCCCACTCTGGGTCTCGCCAGGCACTTTTCAATCATTTCTCTCTGCTAATTTTGGTGTCACCCTCATTTCTTTCTAAAAGATTCATTTTGAGCAAATTTGTAAATGGCCCTGATGTGTTCTACAATTTAGTCAATTACTGTTTCAGCCTGCAAACCTCCTGGGAAACGGAACATACATGGCCTCAAGGTACGAATTTCAATAATTGTTTCAGGAAAGTTAGATGGATTTGTAATGCTGTGTTCCACTTATTGAAATGTCAAATAAAACTGCACTTTCTTGAGCTCTGACAAGCAGATTTTTTTTTTCCTGAAATTTTTTTTTTTTGGTGTGGGTGGGAGAAGGATTCATCTTGCAAAATGTTGGCTGTGATATCTATATCAATATATATCTATAGATATGTATATAGCGTTCTTAAAAATGGGTTTGCCTTTTTGTTTTTAACCTCTGCTAATCATGTTCTTAAATTTTAGTAGTTCATTTATCAACTCCTGTCTGCCACTACTTCAAAGCTTTTAAACCCCCCCCCACTCCTGTGATTTCAGTAATTTATCCAAGTGCAGAAGGCACCGCAAGGAAATTATTTGAGGTTTTTGATTTCTTATTGCTTCTGTAATCACATGCAGAAGACTATAAATGTATTAAGTGATAGTTTAGTGTTTAAAATGAGAATAAATGATGGATTTATCACCTCTTTTAGTGCATTATTTAAGATGTGAGGATGTTGCAGCCCCGGAATTGTGTAGCCTGCTAACCTACATACAGCCCTCAACCATCGGCATGCCTAGCAACAAGCTAATTAACCTTCCTAGTGAAATGAGAAATTCATGGCAAATTACAGGTTAATTAGAATGGTGTCCTCTGAACACAGGATCTGATCAAGCTCCTCTCCCTGCCCGCAGGTGAACACGCGGGCGGGGGCTGCCAACAACAGCGGCTCGGCCGCCTCCGAGGCCCTCCCCAGCAATAGGTAAGAGCCAAGCTCCTGTTCCTTCTCCTGTTTGTCTTTAATTTCCTTTTCTTAAACCAAAATGGAGCCTTGTGTGTGGTTGTTGCCAGCAGAGCTGGGGGTTGAGTAACTTTTCCAGTGGGATTGGCGAGGTGGGGAAGGCGGAATCGCCTCTGTTCGTGGATCTCGTTGGGCTGGGGGTGCTGGGGCTTCCCACGTGTTTGCTTCTGGAGAAATTAGGGTTTGCTGGGTGTTCCAGGGAGAAATAAGGCTTTTCTGGGCATTTCGGGTGGCTTTGTCCTTCAAAAGCATTGAGCTGAAATTTGGGGCTGAGCTCATTTGTTTTAGTTGATCCAATGGCAAGGTCTGTGTGTTCAGGTCTTTGTTGCTTGTTCATTCCAGGTTTCTTTGATTTGAAAGTTTGATGCCCCATTCATAGGTTTGTGATAATAAAAAGCCTAAATAATAAAACTTGGAAGTTTATTAGTGGGAGATAAGATTTTTTTAAAAATCTTTTCAGCTTAGGTGCCTGTTTCATACAGTTCCAGCAAAGTTTTGGAGTCCATTCCCGTTATCTTGCTTTTTACATTCCAGCCCTAATTTGCAAACTCATATGAAGGTCTTAAAATGCCAGAGAACTCATTCTCTTTTTCTCCTAGGGATTTGTTTTTTAAATGCTGGAGAGTAAACTCCCTTTTATTACATGAAAGTCGTAATACTCAATACTGGTGTTAAAAACCTACAAAAACCCTTTATGTTTTCTTAAAAAAAAATAAGGAGAGTCTGGCTCCATCTTCTTCCTACAAGACCGTATCTGAACCGTGGGAATAGAAACCTCTGGAGGCCCCTTTCAAGCTAAATTATTCTATTATTCTAATAAGCACATAATATTCCATTTATCCGTGCATCAGCATCCTGCTCCCTTTTCTCTCTGAAAAAAGGAAAGAAAAAAGTGATTTTGTAAAGATTAAGAAGATGAATTTCCAGAGATTAACAGGATCAGAGAGGCACGTTTGTGGTGTTTGGAGGGTGAGGTTTGGGGGCCTGTCCTGTGGGTGAGACAGTCCCAAAAATCCCATTTCCCGTGTGGCGGCTATGGGAGATTCCAGCCTCATCCAGCAGCAGGGCTGCAGTTCTGCCCCACTGGAAACCCCATCCAAATACCCCTAAATCCAGTTTGCTGCTGCCTTTGGTGGCTCTGCTAATTGTGGAGATGAAAAAAGCCAGCCTGGCCAAGTTTGCCCCATCCCTCGGGGAGCCGTTGCAGCGGTGAGGATCCGATCCAAAACTCTTAAAAGAAAATAAATCTGAATGTCCCTGTGATCTGCAGTCCCCCCAATCTGAGCTAAATAAAGCTGCTTTCTGTCACTGCTGTGTGCTGTGGCTTTCAGTACTCCCTGTACTTTGAGCTTGTTCTTCAAGTGCATTGAAAATGAAGCTTCTAGAAGATTCTTGTCACCTTATCTGGTGGTTAATTGCCATTCCTTTTCCGAAACCTTCTGCACCAGGAGTTTTGTTTTTGAAGTAATTGAAAGTCTCTCTTTGTTTCATGTTCACAAATTGTTAGTCATGAAAGATGACAAGATCAACTTATGTTTCCTTGGAAAACTTAATTTTTCTTTAAAGTAGTCGTGGGAACAAGAGGCCTATTAAAGAACAAAGCCACCAAATATGAAATCTGTGTTTTCACTGTTCCTGTTAATAATGATCTGTGATCAAGACATGTGCACAGGCCTTTCAAGAATATATTATTTTGTACTTTTTTTTTTTTTTTTAAACTTCAGTAATAAGAGCAGAATGTCCCTTTGAGATAAAGTTTTGCAGACGTTGCTGCCCAGGCAGTTTGTTGTGTTGAAGCTCCAAGGAACAGAGTTTGTCAGGAAAGGAGGCAAAAAGCAGGATTTTGTGAGTGGGTGGAAGGAGTTTGAAGCCATTCAGGGTTTTACCCTTTAGCTCACCAAGTTGAGAGTGGGGGTTTGGTAAAGTTCTCTTAGAAAAAATCAGTGTGAGTTGGTTTGTTGTATTGCCATGGGAGTAGATTCTCCTGAAAAAGCACAGGGATTCAGCAAATTGACCTGGAATGAGTGCACTTGGAAAGCTGGACTTCTCTCAGGGATTTAGGCACGTCCTGACATTCCTAAATCAAGAACTGTGCTCTCCTGCTTCCTCTGCTCCCATCTGTGGTCAGGGGAGGTAGTGGGGCATCACTGGCAGCACAGCCCGGAGCTGAGATCCGCAGGAATTCCTGAGGAATAATGCCTTGGGGAGCTCTGAAACAAGTCATGGCACCTGAAAACTGGAAGTGAGCCTTATTTTCCTGTTGTTTTTTGAAACACCTGACCTGTGGTGAGAGCACCTTTGTTTAATTTTCCCTCGTAGAGCTGACGAGCGATAGGTTGTGTCTCACCGAGTTGTACAGTCAGGTGCCTAAACCAGCTGCGTTGGGAAGGTGAAAAATACATTGATTTTTCTTAACTGTTCATTGCTTCTTCATTTCTGCTGTCTGCAGCTTGGCACTGCTGACTGATGCTCCCCACACCTTCCCCTTCAAGTTTAATCTCTTCAGAATATGTAACCACAAACCTGTCTGGTTTCTCGCAGCTTCGCTCTGTCTGACGGAGTGAAACGGCCCAGTCATTAAAAATAATTGCTTCTTATTGGGTTTGTTCTCTTCCAGCTTGAAAAAGTCCTCTGCAGAGCTGAAGAAAATCCTCGCCAATGGCCAGGTAGGTGCTCTGAGGGAGCCTTGGTTCATGCACGTCTCATCCCTGCCTCATCCCGGGCTGATGGGCACCCCTGGAAGTTGCAGAGCTGCTTACAGCTCGTTTAGCTGTAATGTGTTCTTTTACCACAGAACTGGGGGGGACCATGGAAACCCTCATGGCACAGCCGAGTCCTGCATCCTGATTTGCTGTGATTGGCACAGCAATTTGCTTCCCATTTCTCAAAATGTGCTAATCAGGTTTAGCTGCAAATAGATCGAGGCCCCTCACACGTGTTGAGCCGCTGCTGCCACGATTCCGGGGAAGAAAGTTAATCAATTTTGAATAACTGAGTCAACTGCTCACTTAAAACGACCTTTGTGGGGTTTAGGGCAGTAGATACTTAAATATTTAGCAGGTTCTTGCAAGGAATCGCCTCAGAATCATGGAATGTTTTGGGTTGGAAGGGATCTTAAAGCCCATCTTGAAAATCCTCTTGTTCCAAATTCTCTGCTGTGGGCAGGGTTGCCTTCCACTATCCCAGGGTGCTCCAAGCCCCGTCCAACCTGGCCTTGGACACTGCCAGGGATGGGAAATCCAGAACTTCTCTGAGAACCTGTGCCAGGGCCTCACCACCCTCACAGGGAATGATTCCTTCCTAATCTCTCATCTAAACCTGCCCTCCTTCACTTTAAGGCCACTCTGCCCCTTTATGCAATGTTAAATTAATGTTTACCCTTGATTTTAAAGGTCTTTTCCAACCTAAATGATTCTATGATTCTGTGTTGTAAATCCTTCAAAAATAAGGCAAAAAAATCCAACCAACCAACCAAAAAAACCCCAAAGTTGTAGAATACCACCTTGTTCTTCTCTTTTTGCTCCAGGCACTCAGCCCCTGGCACCCAAAATTGCAGCTTTAATGTTTGTGGACAAACAGCACCATTCTTTTTTTCCCCCATTTTGAGCTGAACATATGGGCGGGCTTGCAGTGACATTAAATATACACAGTTAAATGAAACTCCCTCAAAGAGAGCCCAGATTCTTGAGCAGCCACATAAATATGTTTTAATGTTTGTCACAGGCTGAGCCCTTTGGCAGCCTTGGAGGGAGGCACCTGTCCAGTGGCTCCGAGCTGCCTATTAGGCTCTATTGACTGAGACATCTGTGTCACTGCAAATAAAAGACTCTTATTGATTTTCTTAACTGCTCTTCACTTCCCCTCCGCGTTCCGAAGGCTGAAATCTTAATTATCTGAGATGCCTATTCAGTGCCTTCACACAATGACCTCTCCAAGCCTCATTGGCATTTCATGAATCAAGGAGTTGTGGCTGAGCGTGTCAGGAAGATAAAGGCTGAGCTCTGTGGTGTCCTTCAGCCTCACCTGGAACATTTTGGGGGGGATAAATGGGAGTCCCCCTCCAAAACGGGAGCCCAGCGCTGCTGAATCCCTGGAATACAGCTGGGAAATGGGGCTTTTAGGCTGAGTTCAGTATTCACAGATTCCTGGCACTTGGTTTGTTCATGTTTCAAAATTCATAGGTAAATAATGTATTTCTGTTGGTGACTTGAAATTCTAGGAGTACCACCAGCAAGAGGCTGAACTTTTAAATCAAGGTGGTGCTTACTCCAATATTACTGATTAATTTTAAAGTAAAATCCCTGAATGTGAGTAAAATCTCCCTGTGATTGGCTGGATTTGGCATTTTATTTGTTCTAAGCAACAAAAAACAAGTGCTTGGTTTGCCCTCCAATAGATTCATGGATTTGTTCCCTGTGGTTTCGAATTTTAAAACCAAACCTCTTCTTACGATATTAAAAATGTTACTTAAACTCACTAAAAAAAAAAAAAGAAAAGAAGAATTAGGTACTTCTTGTTATGATATTTGAATTGTTACTTAAAACCACTACAAAGAAAATAAGAATTACTCTTTATACTTAAACCCAATTTAAAAAAAGAAAATAAGGATTAAGTACCTCTTCTTATGATCTTAAAAATGTTACTGAAACGCACTAAAAAAACCCAAGAATTCAGTTTTAATACTACCTTTTAGTCAGCCTGATGGGAGTTAATCTGCTTTTTATTGAGAGCAAATAATTTCAGTTGTGTTCTGCAAAATTTGGTCACAGATCCACAACTGGAGATGGTTTTCTAGTGGTAACTTTAACTTTTGTTCATTTTGGGGGATTAAGTCTCACTTATCATTACTTAAGCATGGCCTGGGTCATTATTTTTGATTATTTTTTGGCAGTTTCTGCTTTGAGGCATTCCTAATGATATTCCTCTAGTAGTTTCCATTTAGGTTTAATAAGGAATTCATATTAATCATTAAAAGAAGGGGACATGATTCTTCAAGATAATCAAATATTGACAGGTTAGAAATAGCTTTCTGCCTGGGTTCATTGATATAGGTGATGTGATATAAATATTTATTTCTTTTCTGTCACTCAGAGTAAATGCCACCAATTGATTCAGCATTGATATAGTGTCAACAGTTCATAAGAAACATTTGACTGGCTCGTGTTTCCCGATTAGTCTCTGCTCTATAAAGTGGGATTTACTAAATCTCCTCAATTGGCTGCTCCTGGAGTGTGACTGCTCCGGGAATCCATGATTGCCTCCACTTGGGAAGCACCGGGGCAGCTCCTCGCTCCAATCAGGATTAATTGGGCATTTTGCTTTTAATGATTTACAATGGACACACCCTGATCTCCTCCCCAGCGAGGTGTGACTGAGGGATGCTTTGTTTGCTGCTCCCTAATTGGAGCCTGCTTTGCTTTTCCATGAATTCCCCCTGTTTTGGCAGCCAATCCAAGTTGGGGCTGCAGGTTTAATATTCCAGCCCTTCCTGCCGAGCCCGTGGTTATTAGGGCAGCGTTTTATGATGGAGAATCCAGTTTTCCCAGTAAAATAAATAAATCACCCCGTGCTTTTGGCATCTTTATTTGAGCCAGTAAATCACACTTTATCTCCCCATCAGGTGCAGACCCTCCCTCCACCCCAGCATTCCTGTTTTTCCCTGGGTTTCTGGTTGCCCTTTGTGCTGGGCAGAGAGGATGGAGCTGCTCCTATTCCTGTCTTTTAGGGAATGACGTGGAGAAAATATTCCCTTTTCCCAGTGGGTATAAAGCAGGAGAAAAGGGAATGTGCTTTATGTCTCCAGTTCTGCTCAATTTGTTGTTTATAACTTGAATAACCACCAAAAATTCTTCTCTTTTCCCCCACAAGAAGCAAAAATACAGATTTATTCATGACTTTGTGGGTTCATTTGATTTCTCTTCCAAGTGATTGGCTGAGAAGGACATTTTTTGGGAATGCAGATGTTTGTTGTTAACTCCAAGACTGGAGAATTTGGGTCCTTCAGCTTGGAAGAGCAAAACTCCTTAAAATTACCAAGTCTGCAGGCTGAGAGAAATTCTTTTTGGTGCAAGGGATCCGCAGTAGGTTCTGTAAATATTTTAAATCCCATTCATGAGCGATTGTTCCTCATGAGGTGTCTTTCCCCCCTTTTTATTTGCGTTTTCTGATGAATCCAATAAGCAAAGGAGCTTTCAGTAATGAAATAAATGTTGATTTTCATCATAAACCTCGGTGTTGGAATGGGCCATTTCATCCTCTCCTAAGGTACGTGGCCGGGGTTTAACCACAAATAGGTAGTAAAATAATCACCTTCTCTTTTGAGTTGTCTCAGCTGAGGTTTTCCCATCGCTGTGTAGAAATTCCAGTGAAAAACCAGGTTTTTTGCTCAGGTAGTGAAAGGAAAGGACATCAATTTTGGTTTAATCATTTCTGTCCTTACAACTTCTTTTAAATCAATAAAATATTTCATTTTCTGATCATTAGAAATGCTGAGTATTGACTCCTTGGGACATTTGAGCTTGTTATCATCACTTGTGTTAATACACAAAAATGACATCTTTAAGCAGCCAGGCCAAGTCATGTGAAATATTTAACTTGGTGTCCCATAAAATACAAGTAATTACTGAAAATGAGTTAATGTTTCCTAGGAAAATATCTTTTCAAAGCAGGATTTGCCCAAACATTTTCTACTTTAAATGACCAGGCAATGGGGGAATCTTTCTGGAAAAGAAAATTGCTTTCAGCGCAGAATTAATTCCGATTAAAATATTTGTATTTTAAAGTATAAATGTGCGTTGCAAAAATGTCTTTAGTGGGATTTTTTGATTTGTGCAAAATCCAAATAACTGTGCTTGTCCAGAAGAAGGTTGAGCTGTAGTTTTACATTTGAATTGCTTCTTGGGCAATATAATAAGCTGTTGTAAAATCCATATAAAAAAGATCCCAAATTCAGGAATTTGCCCTGTGCATTGCTTTTATCAGCTGGTGCTGGATTTCTGAGGATCTGAGTTGTCCCAGTGAGCAGAAAGATGGAGGCAAAGAATTCGTTGTGTATTTCAAGGAAAATCATTGTTATTGCAATTCCAGACAGATTTTTTTTTTTTTTTAAAGAAGTGCTTTAGATAAAAGCTGTATACTTTAAAATGTAAAATTGCTCTACAGAGCAACCCCACTGACAGAGCTGCCACTCAATTAGGATCAATTATGCTGATTCCAGAATAAATCATAAACTTTTCCAGGCACACCCCAGTTGCCAGTTTCCTGTCGGATTGTTTCCATTCACCTCCAACTTTGGCTCTGGTTATGTGCTGCTCGGGAGCCCCTTTTCCTCTCAGTATCTGTGCCCTGACCCTCTTGAGCTATATTATATCATTCCATTTTGACACCTTTTATCAAACTTTAATGAAATGACCCAGGCAAACAAATTGTCATTAAACTTTCCATCACTTTGTCCCTTGGTATCGTCTTTTATAAATTGGACAGCAAATGTTGTATTGATCTTCTCGTTCTTGCAGCTGAACTTGAAATGACCCAGACTGCTTGTTGTTTATGGCCTGGAGTTGCTTTTCCTTGACATTTCCATCCACAGCATGACATCTCTTTTGTTTTTCTTTCTTTCTTGTGGAGATGAATGAACAAGACATACGATACCGAGACATCCTCGGGCACGGCAACGGAGGCACAGTCTACAAGTGAGTGGGGGATTTCACTGAAAATTTGTAAAAAAATTGAATTTAACAGTAGTTTTATTTTTACCTTTTGGGGTATAGATGGGCCCTTGCTGCTCTGCAGGAAAGGAATTCTTAATATAAACTTTTAAACTGTTCTGAGGGCATTTTATGATGTTTTTAAGGCGGCTTTGAATCCTTTCTGGGTAACAAGTTAATGGTTCACAAGTGGAACTTGGGATGTGCTGGAGCATCGTGGATTGGCCTCCAGGATTTGTAATTCCTGCTGGGTCACCATGCCCTTCCTGGGAATGACAGCAGTGGGATGTGGTGGCATCAGTGGCACCAGTGCCCTGCCCTTCTCTGCCCCTCCAGAATCCCTCACCCCCCTTTGCTGCCGCTCCCCTCCCTCCCTCCCAGCCTGATAAACCCCCTAAAATTTTGGTGGTGAAGCTCCTACCCTGCAGCCAGGATTAATTTTAATATTGTAAAGATGATAATAGCACAGATAAGACTTTCCTGTTGAGAAAACTCCTTCTTATGCATAGTGCAAAGTTTAAACTACAGAATGTAATATCTGGTACTTAATAGTCTGCAGTGGGGTATGAAAAATATTCCACTGGGAATTAAGAAATCCATACTTTGTAAGAAAGCCCTGAGGGAGTAATAAAGGTTTCCTCCAGAGAGCTATTTACCATATACAGTAACCCAGCATCCCATTAGGGTTTTGTTTATACCTTAGACATTTTAACTTTGATATTAACATTTTTTTTTTCCCCTAAAATGTTTTAAAAGCCACGGTGCATTTAGTTTAGTTTCTAATTGGCTGCCAGCATTGCAAAACAACTCCTCCTTGCAGAAGGTTTAATGGAAATGGACTTGCAAAGCCTCCAAGGAGGAAATGCAGTCTTGGGATGGACTCTTAAAATCTGGTTGGCCTTGGGAGTGGGATGCGGTTCAGAAATCTCATGGATATTTTCTTGGAGAAGGATATTCCTGGACCAAGGAACTTGAGGAAATGGTGTTATTTTCTGGTTTTATTATAGATAGAAGAGAGAATATTGTGCTTTAAAGCTCAATCAGTGACCTGTTGGTGTCGGAAGAAGAGGCAGAGCAGGTTCATACAGGGAATTTGGATAAAAGGGGATGTCAAGCTGAATGTTCCCTGTTTGACATCATCCTGTATTTCTGAAGGTGTCGTGCTGTGATCCCATGCCTGGAGTGGGTGACTGTGGCATTTTCCTGCACTCTGGGACAGGGAAGGTCCTACCTGCAAAGGCAGGAGCCCTGTCCTCTGTCAGGGAAGTGTTTCTGTCTTTCATATTCCTTTTTATCCTGTTCTTATTTAAAGTCAGCAGCTGCAGTGACTTCAGAATTCTCCCCAGTGCAGGAGTCACTCCATCCTGCTCCAGGGAATGGGAACTGCTTTTGTATGTGGGTGTTTTATACCTTATCATGGAATCCTGGAATGGTTTGAATGGGAAGGGACCTTAAAGCTCATCCCATCCCAGCCCTGCCGTGGGCAGGGACAACTCCCACTATCCCAGGCTGCTCCAAGCCCCATCCAGCCTGGCCTTGGACACTTCCAGGGATCCAGGGGCAGCCACAGCTTCTCTGGGCACCCTGTGCCAGGGCCTCACCCCTCTCCCAGGGAACAATTCCTTCCCAATATCCCATCTGTCCCTCCCCTCTGGCAGTTGGAAGCCATTCCCTGTGTCCCATCCCTCCATTCCTTGTTCCCAGTCCCTCTCCAGCTCTCCTGGAGCCCCTTTAGGCCCTGGAAGGGGCTCTGAGCTCTCCCTGGATCCTCTCCTTCTCCAGGAGAACATTCCAAGCATTCCCAGCCTGGCTCCAGAGCAGAGGGGCTCCAGCCCTGTGGCAGAACTCCCTACCTTGGAGCAATCCCCCCTTCCCAAAACGTTCCCAGTTCTCCCTCTCCAGCGGAGCATCCACGCCCCAGCAGGGAATAAGGAATTCAAACTGGAACACTCCCAGGTAGCTGCATTGCCCCAGCCACGGGCAGCAGCCCACAGATATTTTATTCCAGTAAATCAATGAACATTTGTCAAGTGAAATTAATTGCAGAGGTTGGGCTGTTTCCCCCTCGCAGCGTGGGGCTGCTGGCTCGGGGAGGAGAGGCCGTGTGGGTATTGATCTGCAGCTGAAGAACGAGCCTGTCTACGCCCTTTTTATTCTTCTTTTTTTTTTTTTNTTTTTTTTTTGTTATCCTTATCTCTTTTTTTATTTCCCCTCTCTTCCCAGCTCTTTATCCTAACTCATATCCATTATGGCAATGATATATTCCCAGCACTCAGGGAACACGACAGCGCGTCGCAGGTCGCTGAGCAAAAATTTTCCAGCCTCTCTTTTCCATGGGAATGAAGCACTATTGAAATAGTTTATTGAGATTGAAGTATTGATCACTTTTCCTGCTCCCCCTGGCTGGAGGTGGGGGGAGAGGGGAGCTGGGGTTGTTCTCTTTGGAAGACTATGTTTAGTTAGAAAATGGATTTCATTTATTTGGGTTCTTTACAGCTGCAACTGGTTTATTGCTTGGAGAAGAGGTATCTTAGCTTTATTTTTATGACAGTATAATTATACTTTAGAAATACACTTGATTACTGTGTGTAGCAGAATTGTTCCACTATATTGGCTTGGCCAATATTGCTATACAAACAACTTTTCAGTCAATTGAGTCTGGTAAAAAATCAATACTTTATAGCAATATTTCGAGGGAGAACTTGCTGAATCTAAATGTTTTTCCTGTTCTAAAAAGCAGGGATTTTATAGTTCTTTGACATCCCATTCTCCCCCTACCTTTTGATCTGCTGGTTGCTTAATTAAGGAACGATAAAAATTCTTGTGTTAGATATGGCAAAACCAGTTAATTAGCCTTGCTTGTTGGTTGCTTGCATGTTCAAAAGTATGTGAGAAAATATAAAACAAGCCCAAACTGTCTGGTGAATATTCCATCAGAAAGCAGGGATTCTTCCACTGCTGCCCAGTGGGCAGAGTGTGCCCTGTCTTGGGTAAAGATTGTCAAGAAAAGGATAAAATCTGCTGTAACAAAGACTGAAAGCACCTGAGTGTGCTCCTCTCCTGTCTGCCAGGTGCTGTACGTAGGTTGTGTCATTTACTCTGATTTCCACTCTCCGTGGAGTATTTAATTCCAGTTCTATGCATTTTTTGAAACTCAGCTGCCAACTCATTTATGGAAGCTGGTGGGGCAGAGAATGCACAATTTAAGCTCTTCCCAAACATCTGTGTGGCAGGGCATCTCTGGATTTGCTTAAATTGCTTTTTTTGGAACAAATCATTCGCTGGTCAGTCCAAAAGACATTGGAGGGATGAGCTTTGTGCTGCGTCTTTGGGCTCCATCCGTGGCTGCAGAGGCTGCTCTGAGGAGATCTCTCCTTAGGTTAAGCATTTTATTTGGAACGTGTGGATGTGCTTTGCCACCCGGTCTCAGGAGCAGCTCCATTAAATTATTCAGACCTCAGATCCTTAGTTGTGTGGATTTTGAACTTAGATATTACAAAGTGGAGGTGTTTATCTCTGGCGAGTAATTACTCTGTCAGGTCTTTCTCCCATGATGTGTCTAAAGCATCACTGTTTCCTTTACAGAGAAGCAAAATGAATGTTTTATTTTTATTTCATGTTTTCTAGTTTTTGTTTGTCAAGGAGAAAGGAGAAGTGAGATGTTCCAGGAGCTCTCTTTAGGGCATGGCACAGCCTCCTGGGATTTATTTTACAGTGAGGTTTGCAACTCCGAGGGTTCAGTTGGAGTCTCTTGTAGCAGGAGCATAAAGCTCCGTACACCAAAATAAACATAAAGCCCCAATGATGCCCTAATTAATTTGAGAGTTACCAGGATCTGGGAGTGAGAGAAGGAATGGGAACATCAGTTCCCATCTTAGCAAAACGCTGTGAAAGCAGAAGGCTTCACTTTTAAGTTGAGTAATTGGGAGAGAAGTGGCTGTGGATGATGTCCCGCCCCAAAGAATTGGATAGCCTGGAAAATAGGGATAAATGAGGAAGCTTAATTTGTTTGAGCAATTTCCTTGAGCAATTCTGCAGTTTGGTTGAACATTCCAGCATCTGCCCATCCCTTCATTCCCTGTCTCGGCCAACCTCGGGGTGCCCCATTAGCACATTAAACACCGAGTGTGGGAGACAGCTGGGCCGGGGCTGTGTGTGCTCCACAGCCTGGAATCTGTGCCCTGGGGGAGAGCTGAGGATCCTCTGGCACTGCTGCGGAAGCACTGGCAGCCCTGGAGCAGGGAAGCTGGAGGAAGTTTAGCTGTGTTTGTGGGGAAGGGAGGTGGAGGGGATGCAGCTCCGTTTGCTGGGATGGTGATGGAATAGCTGGAGTTTGTTGTTGCCATGAGGAGCTTTGGCTGAGCAGGGTTGGCTTCTCCTGGCTTATCCCACAGCTCTGGTGCAGGACAGGGGTGCTGGCAGGAAGGAGCTCTGTAGTCCCAGTTTGTTCTTTAAAGCACCTCAGATGTTGTGGGAATCCAGCCCGAATCTTAGCGGAGCTGTTCCTCTCCCCTGGTCATTTGTTGCTGGTTTTCCATGTGGATGTCACAGAACCCTGGAATGGTTTGGGTTGGAAGGGACCTTAAAGCTCATCCCATTCCATCTCCTGCCATGGGCAGGGTCACCTTCCACTACCTCAGGGTGTTCCAAGCCCCATCCAACCTGGCCTTGGACACTTCCAGGGATCCAGGGGCAGCCACAGCTGCTCTGGGCACCCTGTGCCAGGGCCTCCCCACCCTCACAGGGAACAATTCCCTCCCAATATCCCATCTATCCCTGCCCTCTGGCAGTGGGAAGCCATTCCCTGTGTCCTGTCCCTCCATCCCTTGTCCCCAGTCCCTCTCCAGCTCTACTGGAGCCCCTTTAGGCTCTGGAAGGTGCTCCAAGGTCTCCCTGGAGCCTTCCCTTCTCCAACACGTGTATAACACAAGAACTATTGTTTGCCTCTTTTTAAAATACTTTAGTTCACAGATTATTTTGGCCCTTTAGCAGAGGGTAGATGGAGGCAGAGATGAAATCCCTTTCCCAAGGCAGCAAAGCAGTGACAGCAGCAGGAATGGAGCTGCAGATTCCCAGCCTGGAGCTGACCCGGCTTCACCGGTGGGGGATCCCCAGGGAAGGTTCTCACAACCTTTTCTCCACAGTGTTTGTCCCAGCCCGGTGCTCAGGGAAGGAAGCACAGGCAGGTTCAGTGGCTTGTTTGGCATTAAAACACATCTTTGACCCTTTGAAGTCTTAAAATTGCATCTCCCTTAATTCCTGTGGTGCAGCTGTGGAGGCATTTCCCTTTATTTCCTTTCTCAGACTGCATTCATTTTCTCTTTCTCTTGTTGGGGTTTATTTTGAGTCCCACTGAAAGCATTGGAACAGCAATACCTGACTGGGTTAGAAATGCCCCACTGGATGTCATCTATTACCAGTGTGGTTTAAACAAGACTGACCAGTGCTTGCTGGTCACTCGCTTCCTGTGACCCCGGCTGGCGCTCGCCCGCCCCATAAAATCTGTTATGCACAAAAGTGCATAAAATGAAGATAAAGTACCTCCTTCAAGTCTGACAAAACCCATTCCTCTGCAGAATGGGAGCTGCAGTGAAAGTAAATAAATGAATGGACAGCAATCACAGCCTAGTTGATGAAACTGTTCAATTAAAGCACAGGCATTTACATGGTGTAATTTCCCTAAATTGCCAATGAGCCCCTTTAGACACAACCAGTGTTCAAATTGATTTCAGCATTGATTTTGGCTGAAGCTGATAAATTTCTGCTTGTTAGTTAAAGTAATTTTGCAGAAGACTTTGTAGTGCAGTATTGAAGTGTTCATTTAGCTGATGGTTAAAAGAGGAGTTATTTACAGAGGGTTCTACTGTTGGGCTGAGATGGGACAATTCCCTGGTCATCTTTTTACTTTTAATTTTTAAGCTTCAGTATCCAATCAATACGTTATTGAAACTGATTAAAATGTATCCAGCCAGCTGCCTATGGCTGTTTAATTAGAAACTGGATGATTCTTAAATTAAAGTTGTTTTGTTTGTGTTGGATGTCCATAGCTGGGAAGATGAAGCGAGCGGCAATCCGGAAAATGGGAGTTTGTGCTTGTTAGCAGTGAGTGAGCTGGGGTGAGAGCTCAGGGCCTCCTCACCCTCACAGCGGGGAATTCCTTCCCAATACCCCGTCTATCCCTGCCCTCTGGCAGTGGGAAGCCATTCCCTGTGTCCTGTCCCTCCATCTCTTGTCCCCAGTCCCTCTCCAGCTCTCCTGGAGCCCCTTTAGGCCCTGGAAGGGGCTCTGAGCTCTCCCTGGAGCCTTCCCTTCTCCAGGCTGAGCACCCCCTCATGTTGGCATCTTAATTCCTGTCACCAAAGAATGTGATGTACTTTTTGGCTCACACTGTGTTGCTTCATATTTCTTTCCTAAAATTGTGCTGGATTCACTGCAGGCTTTCTGCCGTGTGGGATAACACTGTGTCAGTCGGAGCTCACGGCTACTCTGCTGCCTCCTGTCCTTACACCAGTTTAAATCCAGCAGGTGAATCCATTCCTGTGTCTGGAGCTGCTCTGGGTGGTCCTGGGTGACCTGGTGTAGGTGCTGGTGGTACCACACTCTGCTCCTGCTCCATCCTTATTCCAGCCTGTCCAGGTCTCTTTCAGGAATGGGGACTGAATGGCAGTGGGGTGGGTACAGGGAGAGAGGCTGGGAATCCCATTTCCAAAGGTTAACCCTGAATGTTTGGCTGCAGGAGGGAAGGAAGACTCATTTAAGGGGTAACAGATGGAAAGAGGAGCAGGTTCCAGCACAAAGAGGTGAGGGATCATCATTCCCTGTGCTTGGATTCCAGCACGGAGCTGGATTAAGCGAGACATTGCTGCTCAACGTTTCCTTTACGCAGCCTCTGGTGCCAGCTGTGCTCTTTGTCAGAAGTTTTAACATTCAGAAACCACTGTTTGCTGTTTGTTTGCTACTTCCCCAGCAAATCATTCTGCAATCAGCGCTCAAGCATCTGCAGCGGCATTTCAGAGGGAGGGCAGGTTGTGCTGTGAACCAGCACAGCCCCATAAAAGCTCCTTTTTCCAACTGCTGTGCTCTTTGGCTTCCCTGGTTTAACAGCCACAGAGTCAGGCTAATGTGTTTGCTATTGCAGGAGGCAGCAACTGGCAAAGTGGTTATTTCCTAGAGACAATTTGAATCTCTTTCTTTAGATGGCCATTGGCGTACGTGACGCTCCTGTCGCTGCACTGCCACGGTCTGACCACAAGCACGACAGACAGTGGCGGTACCGGGCAAAAAAGAGGGGGAAGAAGGAGAAAATGACCAGTAAAGCCAATGTGTGGGTGATTGGCTGTGTGGAGTTTGCAGCTGGTGGCTGGCACGTTGTGCTGCAGGGCTGAGTTCCCGACGCAGCTTTTTGCTCTTGGTTATTTCTCGTAAATGTCCGGTTTGACTCGCTCTGCGCCCTCACGTCTGAAGGTGCTGCTCGCTGCAAGCACAGCTTTTTCTGGTCACTTTGGAGCTGAAATAAGAAGCTTAAAACTCTTATTTCTCTTTGGAGATACTCTGCCGTGGCCCCAGAAGAGACCTTTGGTGTGTGGTGTTGTGTGGGTGAGTGGGTCTGGAGAGCTTCCTCTGCAGTTCCTCAGTGCAGTGCTGGGAGTAAACTGTGGGGAAATGGGACGATATTTTCCAGCCTTTTTGAGGGAAATGATGTCTTGCTGTTTTTAACAAATGTGGGTAATGAATTCATCCCAAGGTGAGAAGTAGGAAGAAAAGCGTCGGAGAAAGGAACCAGAATATTCACTTCTAGTTTTACTCTGAGGCCTGAGGTTGCCACCTCGGAAAGTTCTGATGGACCTCAGGAGAAAGCTCTTGGCAAGAAAGGAGGAGCTCCAGTGCTGCAGCTCTGGGACAGGGCATGGGAGAGGCAGGGAATCCCCATCCTGGGGAGGAATTTCTCCCCATATCCATCTGGGAAGCCATTCCCTGTGTCTTGTCCCTCCATCCCTTGTCCCAAGCCCCTCGTGGCACCAGCTTTAGGTGTCCCTGGGCTGGAGGGGAGCATCCCTGGCTCCTGCAGCCCCATCACTGCTGCCTCCGTCTGTCAGTTCATCATTTTGTCATATTTGCTGATGTTGGTTATATTTCTGGAGAGGGAAGGGACTGACTCATTGGCACGGCAGACAGGTCATGGCTTTCCCTTGAATCATTTAGGCTTGCCAAGGAATATCTTATTGATTAGAAATTGTTTCCGTGGCTGTTGTGGGGAAAAATGAAAGGATGTATCCTGGTGGCCAGAGGGAGCAGATGGGAAGCAGATCCTGTGCTGCTCCAGGCTCCTTCGGTGCTGTTCTGAGCATGAGAGGATAATTTGAATGAATTTTGGCTTCTAGGTAGGCACTGTGTTTGTTTTGAGATTTAATATAATACCAAACTCAGTTTGTAGTGAGAAGTTGTTGTGTTTGATGGGAAAAGCTGCTGGAAAAAGCTTGGGGATCTTTGCAAACTCAGCCCCTGCTCATGATAGGAGAGGGCTCGTGATGGGAGAGCGACCATTGTTGAGTCACTCATATGTGGGCAAGGGGTTTGCAATTAAAAATTAGAAAAAAAATTGAAAATTGATGTTTCCCTCGAGTTGCCTGCAGGTCGCAACCTGTAGTTGGTTCTTTGCTTGCCCTGGAAGGAATTATCCCACAAGCACAGCATCCTGCAGCTCCCACTGTGCTTTCGGTGAAATTCCTCACAGGGAGGATGTAAAATTGTTGGTCTGAGGGAAGTGTTTTGTTTTCCATCTAAGCTATTTATTAGGAATTTATTAGCTCTTTATTAAGAATCTGGTGCATTTTCTCCTAAGTTGGGTTTGCTTTACTTCTGTGTTGAGCAGAAACTCACCATATTCAGTGTATGAGGTTTTTTGCATTAAATATTATATAATTAAAAATTAAATATTAAATATTAGGACGGGCAGGGGTTTATTCCATGAAGAGCCCAAAGCACTGACATTTTTCCTTGGTTTTCTTTACCTGAGGAAGAACAAAGCAGGGAATGTGGATTTCAGTTCCCCTTTTCTCCTTAAAACACAAACCAGCTGCTTCTGATGCTTCCAGTTTTTAATTTGCTTTCCTGTAAAAACACATCTCCTGATCAGGATGGGGGGAGAGATGCTAAGGATTGGCAGATCCCCAAAGCCCTATTCTAGTTTTCCATGATATTGATTTGTATTTTCTGGGACACAAGGGATGCACTCTCCGCAGTCCATCACAAGTTTTTTCTGGCTTAGCTGGAGGGCTTTGTTCAAGCACAGTGCTTGCTCACGTAGCATCTCTCTTATTTATTCCCCAAATAACCCAGTTTTTGGCCACGCCACCTCTGCAGCCCTCCCTGAGGGACGCTCTGCTTTTCTACAGTGGAGGAGACAAAGTTCTGCTGAAGGACTTGGCTCGTGTGGGGCCCTTCAGGGCTTTAAATGTCTGGGGATGTGGTTTATAGCCAAGGGTAATGAAATATATGACACAGCTGTGCCAGTCTTGCTTAGGAGCTGTTCATTGTAATGGATGCAGGGGCTTGGAATAAGGAATTCTGGTGGGAATGTGGAGGGAGAGAGTGAAATTTCTGTTCCCCAGTGGGAATGTTCCAGCCAGGCAGTGTTGGAGTCTCTGTCCTTTCCTTGGACGACGTGTGATGGTGTCAAACCCACCTCTGTGTCACTGGGAGAACTTCCCACCAGGAGATGGTCCCTGGAAGTGTCCAAGGCCAGGGCTTGGAGCCCCCTGGGATAGAGGAAGTGTCCCTGCCCATGGCAGGGGTGGAATGGGATGGGCTTTAAGGTCCCTTCCCACCCCAACCATTCCAGGATTCTGTGTTTGCCTTCATCTCCTGTGCTGGGAGGGGGGAGGGAGACCCCCCCAAAACCCAACTTGTTTAGCATCCCCTTGTCCTCACTGCTGGGCACTGCTCAAACCCACCCCTGGCACTGGGGAGCTGTTTTTTATAGCTGTTTTTAGGCATTTTCGTGCCATCCTGGAGGATTTTAAGTGCGTTCCCTGAAATGCACCAAGTTGCTGAGGAACCTTTGGAATTTTGCTCCTTTTCTCTGCCTAGTTCTACAATGATGGATTTGGTTGCTTCACTTCTGGAGGTGGCACAAAAATCTGGGAGATGACCCTTGAGATGAGACTTTGAGTGGGAATATTGCTTTAATCTCCTCATAGACATCCATGGATTTACTAAAAATCTGGTTTTCCCCATGCTATGCTCATTATCCTGTGGGATTTTTTTAGTCCATCTCTCAGACGCTGCATAAAGGTATTAAATTCAAGCTTTAGTGATGCTGACTGTAACCAAAATGATCAATTCCACCTTCCAGTCCCACATAACATCCAAGAAAACCCTTTTTCCCTCCACACTCATTGGAAGGGGTAATTACTGCAGCAACTCCAGCCTAATTTGAAGTGTTAGCTGTTAATTAAAGCACCGCAGAGGTGTAGGGTTGTCTTTTGGTGTAACCAAAGCTCCCATTCAAACTTCATTAATCACTTTACAGTTATTGTGCTGGGCAAGGGCAGGACAATTGAGATGCTGGATCAGCCTGGAGTAAACAAATTCCTGTTCTCCTGGGCAGCCTGGCATCCCAAAGGCCCCGGCCACGCCGGCCCACGGGCTCCTGCTCCTTTGTGATCCGGTTCCCAGCGATAATTAAATGTTAAATTGGTGCTGTCAGTGCTCTGTAAACCAAACCAGGTATCTGCCCTCTGCTGGAAATTGAACCCAAACTTCCACGGATGAATTAGCGTGCATCATAATTAAATAATCAAGTCTTCCCTTTTAATTCGCTCGGAAACAGGAGATCTCTGCTATGGAAAAAGGATCAGCTTTCCTGACGAGCTAATTAAGCTGTCCAGTGAGGTCCCTATTAAGCCAACAGACGTTGAGCATCTTTTCCCAACCTCTTCATCCCTTATCATTCCTGCTCATCTTAAGCCCGGGATGTTTTGCCACTGTTGATTCATCCCCAGGTACAGCAGAGCTCATGGATTCGTGGATTCATGGATTCAGCTCCTGCTGTTAAAAAGCTCCCCTGGATGATCTCATTTTCTACACTGATTTCTTCCCCTCTGCCTTTTCAAACTCTTTTTTTCTCCCCTAAAAGCCGATGCCACTCAGTTACAGAAATGTTCATCCAAGAGTTATTAAATTAAGGTGAAGTTTTTAGGAACTTCCAAGCCATTAACAGAAATTAGGGGAGCGCTTAGGGTTGTAAATAAGATTAAACGACGGCCTCACCCTGTCTGTGGGTGATTTTACATGCAAAAAACCCAACTATTAAAGCTTTTCTTCTTCAGTAATAATTGCTAGAGGTAGTGAGTGGTAAAATATTCTAATTCTTTAAAGTTAGTGGCACATCTCTGACATTGCTGTGCCTGGTGCCATAAATCAGGGTGAGACAGTAAAACCAGTGAAGAGGAAAACCTTTAATGGTTTTGTTTTTATGCAAAATTACATTGGATTTTGAGGAGGTTTTTTCTTTTAATCCACCTTTATTTTCTCATGTATTCCTGGTTAGAAATATTCAAGTCATTGTTAAACAGCCAATTATGAGTGTTTCTCCTCAGAAATTAAGACAAACTGCTGTTGAAATACCCCGGAAAATTATTTGGGGTGCCTGTGAACATCAACAATAATTCTTTCAACCTTTACATGCACTCACTAATCTTAAAATAAATGCAGAAATTTAATTTTGCTGATGTTTTCTGTGGGTCCTTAAGTTACGAGAAAGAATTGGCCATAATCTGTTTTAATTCAATTTAATTGGTGTAGCTGCTTGTCTCTGAAAATACCCACAGGACTGGCAGATTGGTGAGATAATCCTGATTTTCCATGAAAATTCTGTATAATGGTTATAATCTTAATTAAATCCATTGCAAGAAAATGGGGAAGTGGATAAATTCAGGGTTGGACTCAATGATGTTGGGCGTGTTTTCCAACCTAAATGATTCTGTTAAATTCCCATTTATAATTTATTTTTCTGCTCTATCAAAGCCTTCAATGTGTATATTTTATATCAAAAATAGAGATAGAAACCCTGATGATATTTTTGATCCCTTATTTTCCTCAGTCTTCCTTTAGAAATGCTGGATAAAATTGGCTTTGCATAAAATCTGTGAGCTAAAAGTCACTTTCCTGTGAAATGAGTGTGTTTGTATTGCACATCCTTACAGAGGGAATTTTATATGATCTCAAATTATTGAGTGTTTTCCTCACACAGGGCTTACCACGTCCGTAGTGGAAAAATCCTGGCAGTGAAGGTAAGAGATTCCAGACATTTTGTTTCTTTCCACTTTTTCCTGACCTTGCTTTCCTTCCCTTCCCTCTGATTTTTGGATCTCTGTTTGGTTTATTGCATTAATTTATGCAGGAAAACCCCAGCCTGTAAATTTAGTCATCCCCAATGAGCACAGCTTCCCAAAACCCAGGGTTTTCCCACAGGGAATTGCCTGAAAATTCTACATCTTGATGCCTCCATGGATGTTTCCAAGTGCAGCTGGGCTCCTTGTTTGGATTAAACCTGGAGGTTGCAGCATTTTGTGGTCAGATAAATCCCAAAATTCACTGAAATTCAGTTAAAACTGGGATAAAATAATAGCACATCTCTTGGATGTAATTTGTTAATTAAATTACGCTCGTAAATGAAATTATTAATAGTTCATCTACACAAAAATAATCAAATGTAATTTTTCAATATATCAGATTTTTTTTCAATTTGACAATTTTGTTGAAATTCAAAGTAGCAGAGATTTGGAAAAAGAAATTGTTGCATTTGTGCAATTCCAATTAATAGTTGGTGATCTAAAAAAAGGCATGTTTTAAAATACTATGTATGGAATAATTGCTTAAAAATCTGGGAAATGGTTTTTTATTTATTTTCCCATCCTCTAATCTTTAAATTCTGGGATAACTGAGGTAAAGTGAAAGGATGGGAGAGGAGGAATGATGGGAGCTGAGTGCTTAAAGCAGGACTGGAGTGAAATGAAATTTAAAGATAAAAGGTTATACGAGATTTAAATGAAGTATTTCTATTTATTGGGCAGAACTTGTGTGGTTTGACTTCAGATTTAGGCTCAGGTTGTGGTTTCAGCCATGTAGAATTTATTAAAATGAGCTTCTGCCCAAGTTCTGGCTTTTCCTGAGGATCACAGAAATCCCTTCATCCCAGACAAAAAAATGGCTTTTGATTTTCCTGTGAATTGCAGGGAAGCAAATTCTTCCTGTTGGATTTGAAATGGGTCTTTACCTGTGGAAAACACAGAAATAACATCCTAATAACTTCTAAATGTAGAAGGTTGAAAAAGTCACTTTGAAAAGCCTTTTCAAGTGGTATCCAACCTTTCTAAACCTGTCAGGAACGGTTAGACAGGAATTCTCTGAGTTGTGATAGGCACAAAAGGACAGAAAATGTAATAAATATTATTTTTTTAATAATTAAACCTTTCAATATGGATCTAAAAAAGCTCCACTGCTTCCTCAAATGAGCTTTTCCAAGCTCCATCCGCGTCCGGGGCTGGAGGTGCCCTCAGAACCTGCCTGGAGAGGAGCTGGAGCACCAGGAAATTCTGGGAATTCAGGCAGGAGGGACAAGTTCACCCTTTGCAAGGTTAATTGAAATCACCTCCCTGTGGCAAAACCCTTTTCCCAGCAATTTCACCTACTTTTTCCCTCGGAGTCCATGGGTTTGGGGAGTCCTGGTGGATAATGAGCATCCCAGAGATTTGGGAAATGGGATCTCTGGCAGGTTCTGCTCGTGCTGGGCCTGTCACTCTCAATTTTGTTTTATTTAGTGTGATTTCAGAGAGATATTAAATCAAAATGTGCATTATTGTGGTTAAAAATAAGGTGCTGATGAGCTGGAGGTCGGGAGACCTGCTCTGGTGGTGACTGTGGAATCAAAAATATTACTTAAATAATTAAATATTTCTAAATATAGGAAAGAACATGTCTATATAATATATATTATATAAAATATATATAATTTATATTGAATATAATTATGATTTTATATTGTAATTAAAGGCAATTAATTAAATTCCTTATATGTTGACATAAGCAGTAATTAAAGAGGATTTCAATGCCAGCCTCTTGGCATGATCATCACACAGAGCCAATGTTTTGACAGAGGATTATCAGGCTGTAGGGGAGGGATCTGGGAAAGCAGTGTTCTGCATTTTGGGGCTTTTTTAAATGATAGTATACAGATTTAATTGCACAAGATAACCAAAAACCTGTTGCTTGAAATACTTTCAGCTGGCAAATAATCTTGAAAATCCATCAGCAAAACAACCCAATGCTAAAAATCCATAACATAATCCCTCAGTGATGCACCAAATTACGTATTTATATAACCTTAACCTGCGGAGGATTTAATCCCCTTTTCCCAAGTAACTTTTTCCTGTTTCCAGGGGAAGAATCCAAGTGGAAATCGTGAGCCTGCACTGGCTGCTTGCCATTCTCCCACTGCTTTTAGCTGTTGATTATCATTTGATTAATCATTTGTATACTGCCCATAATGCCCCCAGATTTCCTGTGACTTGTACATACTGCAGAAGACAACGATGTCAGCCCAGATTAAAGGGGGGAATTAAAGCAGAATAGCAGCTGAATTTGACCTGTGATTTTGCTCTGGTTCCCTTTCGTGCAGCGAGTGCCACTCCAGCAAATAGATGGAGTCACCCGTGACAGCCTGTGATGAATTGCTGTATTTATACTGGATATTTTAATAGCCTCACACCGATTTAAATTGAGCACGGAGTAAATTATAATTCAGTCACTTGACTGCTTGGATTTCACTTGACAACTCAGCCTTGTTTGTCCTGGAGGGGTGGTGGGGAGCAGAGGAGATGGGCTCAGGTAGATTCCTCTCTCCAAAGTTAACCCTTTTCCCTGCAAGTGCTGGGGTTCACCTGTGCCTGAGTGTGATTCCAAAATCGCTGTATTTTGGGCAAAAACTTATTTAGGAAGATGGAGCTGGATCAGGAAGATTGCTTGGAGCACCTTGCTGAATCCCAGAGCATCTCCACGTCATTTAAATTTTATTTTATATGCCCTTTTGGTCCAATATCCTTCCCCAGCTCAACCATTTCAGCCAGTTTTGACACTGGATCCATCCTGTCCATCCACGTCCCTGAGGCTCCAGCAGCCTGGGCAGACTCGGGTGATTCCAGGGAAATTACAGGTCCTTTCCAACCCAAACCAGTCCAGGATTCCAGGATGTTGCATCCAAATCTTTATTCACAGCTTCATCCTCAGTAACAGTGACTTGAAGGGGATTTTTTGGGTTCTCTTTTTGCTTTAATACAGTTCCAGTCCATGCTGGAAACTGTCACCTCAGGAATCCCTGGAAGTTTTTTTACCCGTACAAAACAGGCTTGGAAATTTTGTACGAAAGGAGATGATACATGGAGGTTAAGGTGGGATATAATTTTTTTTTTCCTCTTTTTGTGCTGTAAATAAATAAGGTTCCTCCAGCCTTGACATCAGGTGGGGCCACACAAGCCACACATTTCCAGGTGGAAGAAAACAGTGAAATAATTCTGCAGAGAAAGTGAGGCCGATCTCTCCTAATTAATTTTGGGATTAAATAGGCTTGTAATTCCTCTGTCTGTGCCCTTCCCTTGGTGTCCTGACCACCTGTAAATGGGGAAGCTCTGCTTTCCCAGGTTATCCTCAGTGTTGGGGGCTGTTTTTAAGTAGGGTTAATGCAAACGAGCCCCAGACCTTTCCTCATTCCAGGCCTGGTTGTTGGGATGTCAGGGATATTTTTGATCCTGGGCTTAGTGAAGCCCAGTGAACGGAGTGAGATAAAATTTAAATTTTACACCATTGATGAGATGGAATTCTGGTGCTATTCAGTGAACACAACTGGTGGGATCCCAGCAGATGAATTCCTAAGTTTTTCACGCTGGAAAAAATGTAAGTGAATATTGTTGGCAAATGATTATTGATCTGGACAAGTGTGTTAAACGTTTCTTGGCAGCCCTGTATTACACTTACAATTTAGTTTAGTGACAGCTTTTATAAATAACCCCAAAGCAAACTCTGGGAGGAGGCAGGTTATTGGCTTTTCTTGGAGACAGATTTTGGTGCTGTGCTTGGAAATGGGCTCTCCCTGCGTTCTGTTCTGTCAGCACTATTTCTGTAATATTTATTCTGCTAATTCTGCACACTGACTAAATTTTGCTTCCCTTTAGCTTAAAGGATTAAACTGGGAAGTATTGGGTGGGGGCAGACTGAGCCTGGCTGAAAGCACTGAGTCCAGATTGGTTTATAAAGCACAGCTTAATGATTGAGTTTTCAAGTCTTCAAAGACTCATGGCAAAGAATTCCATGTCAAATTTGATTTTCAATGCCTTGTTAAGAGGGTCTGTCCTGAAAATCCTGAAAATTTCTAACTTCAGGAAATGCAGCCCACTTTGGCTGCAGTCCCTGGTGCTCTGGTCCTGCTGAGGAGCTGGAATGATGAGAAATGAGGGCAGGGATGTAGGAGGCAGTGGATAAACTCGGCAGTGAGGGACTGGTGGGAGCTGCTCCAGGTCAGGTTGGTTGGAGGTGTTTTCCAAGGTCTGGAGCCCCTCTGCTCTGGAGCCAGGCTGGGAATGCTTGGAATGTTCACCTGGAGAAGGAAAGGATCCAGGGAGTGCTCAGAGCCCTTTCCAGGGCCTAAAGGGGCTCCAGAAGAGCTGGAGAGGGACTGGAGACAAGGGATGGAGGGACGGGACACAGGGAATGGCTTCCCACTGCCAGAGGGGAGGGAGAGATGGGATATTGGGAAGGAATTCCCCCCTGTGAGGGTGTGAGAGGTTGGGCTGGAATTCCCAGAGCAGCTGTGGCTGCCCCTGGATCCCTGGAAGTGTCCAAGGCCAGGTTGGACAGGTCTTGGAGCAACCTGGGACAGTGGAAGGTGTCCCTGCCCATGGCAGGGGGTGGCACTGGATGAGCTTTATTTTCCCTTCCAACTCAAACCATCCCAAGATTATCAGTCAATCCTTTCATTTCCATTTCCTTCCTGTTAAAATATCCTTTCCACCTATTCTTCTCTTCCTTGTGATCCCACAAGGATTCGTAGTCCATGGATCTTCAGGTTTTTTATTCTGAGTAATTCCCTTGCCTTTTCCATGAACTCTGATGGTATCTCTGTGTTTCAGGTCATACCCTTAGACATAACCCTGGAACTCCAGAAGCAGATCATGTCAGAGTTAGAAATTCTTTATAAGGTACGTGGATTTTACCATTGGAATTATTCTTGCTTCGAGTTTCTTACAGCAGATTTTAAAACAGCCTCGTGCTTTTTTTCCTTTCTTTTCCCAGTGTGACTCCTCGTATATCATAGGATTTTATGGTGCTTTTTTTGTAGAAAACAGGATTTCATTGTGTACAGAGTTCATGGATGGTGAGTAGTGTATCCAGTTTGCTTTTGATTGCTAAGTAATTAAATGAGAAGGGTTTTTTTTTTTATGGAATGAAATGCAGTGGTACGAGTCGAAAATGTGGAGTATTAATAACATTGCAGGTAGTTAAAAAACCAGAGCAGGTTGGGATTGGGATTGTGGGATATTCTCCATGGAATGCTGCGTTTTCCCCGTGTGTAACTTCGCTTACTTTTATGGAAAATGTAAATAGAAGAGAAATAAATGCTGCCTTAATTTGTGGTTTGATATTTGAGCCTCCCGTGCAATCTGTCCTCGCTGACAAAACAGCTGTTCCTCACTTGTAGTGTTTTGATAGCCAAAACAGCTTTTCCTTTAAAGAAATCTATTAACCCAATGTCCTGTGTGTTTGCAGTGGAAATCGTCTCTTAATTGCCAGGCAAGGAGTTATTTTCCAACCCAGCTGTTTGCCAGCTCGTGCCGAGCTCCTTCTTGAGTCCCCTCTTGTTCCTCCCCTCGTGAATCCTCAGCCCAGAAATATCCCCGACCCCACAAGCTGACATTGCAGAGATGCCCCAGCACTTTGCTTGGGATTCTTGGCTGTTCCTGGAGGAGAGGCAGGGAGAATCCCCCGGTGGCAGCAGTTTGGATCCCTTGCTGGCCTCTGTGTGGGAGCTCTTGTGGCAGATGCTGTCCCTGTGTGTCTCGGGCTCTTCCCAGCGCTCCGCTTTCCCCATTGAGCCAGAGTCTGCTCCTCCTGCCAGGATTTCCTTAGGAGCCGGGATTTTATGCCCCAGCCAGGTTTTCCTCAAAGCTTCAGTTAAGCTGGGTATCGAGAAGGAAAAGATCTCCCAAATAATTCCCTGCGGAGGGGAGGCTTCGTGGCAGGAAAAAATCTCAAAGCCAAAATCCCAAACGCGGCCCATTAAACGTCATTGAGCAGCTCCTTCCTTTCTGGTGGGGAGCAGGGTGAAGCCCTTTAGGGTTTATGGGGCATTTTGTTTTCTCCCTGTTAAAATGATCTGGTTTTACTGTTATTTCCCTTTTTACACTTCCACCTCCCTCCCAGTGATGGCTGTACCCCACCTCTAGTGTTCTCTCAGATTCTCTGGATGAAAAGGTGTTTTATTCAAGGTCTTATTAAAAGAAAAAACAAAGCCCACGAGTTAAATTCTTTGCTGTTGTGCTGCTGGGTGACTCTTTGCCCTCTCTCTGAGCTGCCTTACAGTTACACTCAGACTTACAAGCCCGTGTAAAGCAGTAGTCACACACAGCAAGGGAGCATCTGCTGCTGCCAAAACGAGCATCTGCCTGGAGTAGCACTCCTAAAATTCAGATTGCGCTCCTGGAATTCAGGGTTTTTTCCAAATATGATGGACAGAAATGCTCTGAATTCCTGTTTGAAGAGATCTCAGCCTTTAGGGTGTGCATCCTTCATGATGCAGCACCGTGGCAGAGTTTACTGACCATGCACAAATTGCTGGGAATTATTCTGGAGACGACCTCTGCTCTGCCTCACGTTGTGCTCTCCTTCTGGCAGAAAGCACCAGCAATTGCTTAAAGGAATAACAAAATGCAAATAAAGGGACCTTGCCTCGGTTTTTTCCCCCAGACCTTTAATTTTGATTCAGAAGGATGCAGGTAAAGAGAAGGAAAAAACACTTGTCATCCTGCAGATGAAGAGCTTTAACCTTTAACCAAATTTGTAGCCCTTTTGGCTGCTTTAGTTTATATTTCCTGATTCCATATCCCATGACTGCAGATCACAGGTTATTTCCTTCATGGATGACCTGGATCCAGGTGTATCTGAATCTTTTGGGGTGCTCTGGGGCACGTGTAGGACCATATTGGTGCTTCCCTGGCACCTGCAGCCAGGAAAAATCCGAGTAACTCCAGGCCTGCAAATACCAAAGCCCTGAGGTTGAATTGACCTGGATCAGCCTCTCACCTGCCAATTGAGTTTAAAGAACAACAGAGATGTGAAATGAGGTTTTCTAGGCTTTGCCCCTTTGTATTTGTGATAAAGTTGATGTTCTAAGTAAAGGTGGTGAAATGCCCTATTGCTTTTTACTTACGGGGTTGCCTCTTTCCCTTGAAACTGCTAAATTCCTGTGAAATTCCCCTTGGAAAACAAGATTTGCAGGTGATCAGACTGAACCTGGATGTGGGAGCTGACATTTTTGGATTTGGGAAAGTTTTTTTTTCACAGATTTTTTTTTCTCCACAGAAAAACTCCAGCTTTCCCCATGTGCTTGCAAAAATATGATTTCCTTCATTTTTCCAGCAGCAGTTCCTTTAGAGGCAGCTGTGATAGCTGGGTTTTAGCAGTTTGGGGTGGGAGAAGAGGTCTTTTTTTGGTGCAAAATGTAAGGAGATGTTACAGGGATGAACGGGAACCACCAGCCATAGGATGCCTTCTGCTTGGGTTTGCAGTGAGCAGTGAGAGTCTGTGGAGCTAAAATCCCTGATTTCCATTCCACAGCACTTCTATTTCCTTTTAAAAGTGGGATTAATTATAATCCACAGGCAGTGTGGACAGCACCAGTTGAAAGATTCAATTTAATGAAGGAATGGGAGTTTCAATAACTCAGAATCAGAGGAACGTTAGGGAAGACAAACAGAGTGTGTTTCTCACAGTGGAGAGACCACGAGGGATAAAAAACAACCTCCACCAAAACCCCCCAGTCATTAGAGTGAGAAGTTACAGCATAAATGAGAATTGTGGTGTAATTAAACCACATCCAACCTGGCCTTGGACACTTCCAGGGATCCAGGGGCAGCCACAGCTGCTCTGGGAATTCCAGCCCAGCCCCTCCCCACCCTTCCAGGGAACAATTCCTTCCCAATATCTCATCCCAACCTCCTCTCTTTCAGTTTGTAGCAATTCTCTGCCTGCAATTTCTTTCTCCATTTATTTACTTCGTTTGCCATTCTGCTTGGAGATTTTTAATTCTCAATTTGAAGTTTATTTTCTTGCTTTAAGTTACGTCTTACGTCCCCGGGGACATTTTGGACACTGCTTTGATCACGAGTGGTTTTTGCAGAAGAGAAGGGAGATAACTCTTCCCAATCCCTTGGGAATGTCTGTAGGGCTGTTAGAGGGAATGAGGCTTTTTGGTGTCCCCATGAACGGGTGATGCTGACAGGGCTATGCCAAGTTGGTTCCCATTCTGGATTTTTGGGAAAACTTAACCTGCTTCCCCAGGAACTCCAGGAATTTCGTTTCAGGCATCAGTGTGGGCACAACCAAACCCTCCCTTATGTGAAATCAGGAGGAAACAGCTTTAATCATGGCTATAAATATCGTATTGGATACCACAGAATGGTAGCACCAGCTTTTGGGGACAGAGTTGGGGTACTTTGGACCTTGGAGTCTACTTTTTGGGATGATTTTGTTATCCCCAAGACATTTTTCCACATGGTTTGGAGTTCTCTAATGTTGATGTTCTGACTGCTGACTGGGAGGTTTTCTAACGTTTTGTTGTTGCTGTTTTCTGAATATTAATGCTGCAAGAAAAAAACAGGAATGTGGTAAAAAGAGCCCTGAGTGCTGTTCCATGTGTTTATGCAGAGTTTGGAAGGTTTTTAAGGTCAGTTATTTCTGACACAGTTATTGTTCTATCATTGATGGTGTTTTTATTAATAACCAAGGCCTAGAAAACCCTTGGGGCTTCAAATCTGGGGCACTGTTTCATCTGGCATCACCTGAGCACGTGCTGTTTGTCCCTGCAGGGGGTTCTTTGGATGTTTATAGAAAAATTCCAGAACACGTTCTCGGAAGGATAGCAGTGGCTGTGAGTACTTGGATTGCTTTTCATCTCTCTGTTTTTGATGGTGTGTGTTAAAAATCTCTGATTTGAGTGTTCACTGGGACATTGGGGCACCTCCAGGATCCGTGTCCTTGTGTGCAAGGAGGGTCCTTCCTCTCTCCTGCTCCTCCAAACCATCCCCTGTGCACAGAGACTCTGGGATTAAGGAAAACTTCCTTTTGAATGACCAACTCATGGGAGGCTGGAAGTTCATGGGATGGTGAGAGGGATGGGACTCCTCTCCTATGAGGAAAGACTGGGAACTGGGATTGTCCAGCCTGGAGAAGGCTCCAGGGAGAGCTCAGAGCCCCTTCCAGGGCCTAAAGGGGCTCCAGAAGTGCTGGAGAGGGACTGGGGACAAGGGATGGAGGGACAGGACACAGGGAATGGCTTCCCACTGCCAGAGGGCAGGGATAGATGGGATATTGGGAAGGAATTGTTCCCTGTGAGGGTGGGGAGGGGCTGGGCTGGAATTCCCAGAACAGCTGCGGCTGCCCCTGGATCCCTGGCAGTGTCCAAGGCCAGCTTGGAGCAGCCTGGGATAGGGAAGGTGTCCCTGTCCATGGCAGGGGGTGGCACTGGATGATCTTTAAGGTCCCTCCCAACCCAAACCATTCCAGGATTCTGTTGTACAAATCCACGTGAGGGATAAACGGAGTGGGATGAGGGAAAAAAAAAGACTTCGCTGAAGTTATGTGTGGCCACATTCCTTCCTATCAATGTTCCTTCCCATCAGCCCTGTAGGATGGAGCAGTGCTCTTAATCACCTTTAATTAATTAATTAATTAATCAGCCTTTAAGCCCTCCTGTTCTCTGTGGTGCCTTCAGAAGGTGATTCAGGAGCCCTGGTGTGGGGGTCCTTTGTCTCTGAGCGTGTGATTCCCATCCTGACTGTCCTTACTCTGGGCAGAGTGACTCCGGGAGTTTTCCTTGCCAAGTTGAAGGATTAAGTTGGTTCCTGCTGCCAAAATGCAGTGGCAGAACAGATTCCCTGTGTTCCCCTCAAGGCAGGTGAGGAGGATGAAGTTTTTCCCTTGGCCCAAGCCAGACCTGGGCACAGGCTGGTGTCCCACCCCTTACACACCTGAGCAGCCACGGGGAAGAGTTAATAGGGGTCATTTTAGGGGTGATGGGTCTGTGATGTAGGAAGAACTCCCTAAAACCTCCTGGGTTTGGTCTCAAGGTGTTGACAGTGGGATCATTAAAGCCCCTGGTAGCTCATCCTTGGGGCTCTGCAGCGTTCAGCTGCTAAAAATTCACTGTCCGCGACTGAAAACTCAAATTACAGACCAACAGAAATTTAACAAGTTAAAAAAATCCATCTTCCTCCACGGCTGAGCACAGGGTAATGACCAATGTCTCAGTGGATCTCACCAGGGAGGGAGATACTGCTAAACAATTGCTAAATATAAGGAATACTTTGATAACTTAAGCAGTTTAAAGCATAACAAAGTTATTCTATCATGTGCCATTTAATTAAGTGCTGGGTTTTCACATTCATTATACATCAAGCTGACAATTTAAATCCTTTAATCCAACACAGGCAGCTATTTAGTCTCTGTTCATTGTAATTCACAGCTCCACTTTCTTCTTAATTTGTGTGGCCTGCCCAGGGTGATGAACATCCCTCTCTGATGCTGTTTCCTCTGAGTAGCTTCAAATCTGCTCATTATGTACCTGGCAGTTCCTTGTGGAATTTGAGTGCTTTTCACCTCTAGTTCAGAGGGAAAACGTTTCATCTCCTCTTCCCTCTGGAGCAGGGAGTGGGAAGTTGCTCACAGCATCCCCATATCCCTGATGCTGCTGATGATGATGTGGATGGTTTGATAATCCTGGGATGGGCCTTCCAGCATTCCTTCAGCTGCTCATTCCTTCTCCTTTTCCTTATCTCACTCACGGTGTGTGTTTAATCCATCCACACCTCATCATTCCCTTAGTTTTGTCTCTCCTCTCTCCCATCCTCCCCTTGGCATTCCACAGGTGTTCTCCTCCAATTTTCCTCTCCTCCATAATGCTGGTGCTTCAGCCCCACCTTTTATGTCTCGATATCTGTATTTTTTTGTTCCCCTTGGGGTCATTTTGTCCCTGATCAGTCAGCTTGTGAGCCTGACTCCCTGACATGGATACTTAACTTTTCCTAGTTATTTTATTTCCTGCTTTCCTGTGCCCACTGTGGAGCAGGGGGTCAGGAAAGAGGGGAACAAAGGAGCTTCAGAGAAGGGACTCAGCCCTTGCTCCTGCTCTCAGAGCAGAAGGTGTGCGCTGAGGCTGAACCGGCACTGGCAGCTCCCCTGCTCCGGTGCTGATTTTTGGCGCAGTGGAATTGTTGGAAGGAGGCAGCAGAAACCTTTTGTTTTCTCTGGAATTTCTCCGTGGCAGCAGGAATGGCTCCTGTGAGCCTCCCCACGCTGTGTCTCAGGTGGCAGCTGAGCCCTTTTTGGGGGCTGGGACACCTTTGTGCCGAGTCCTGCACACAGACACCGTAATCCCCCTGAACAGCTTGGGGAGATTACCCAAATCCTGGGATTGCTGCTCGCTGCTGCCCGGGAGGAGAGTGCCAGACAAAAGCTGCAGCTCACATGGATGGGTTTTGGAGGCAGAACCTGCAGCTTCCATAGTCTTTTTTTTTTTTCCCCAGTCTGGTTTTTTTCCCCTCCCCATGTCCACAGTCATTTGTCTTTTATTCTCCCAAGACATGTCCAGGGCATTAATCCATGGAAGCTGCTTAATAATACGTGTGACCTGCACATCTGTTAATTGGAATAAGCTCCCGGTGTATTTGTAGAAGTTGTGAAGTGAAACCATTTCCAGAGGAAAAGGAAGCAGGACATCCAGGCATTCCCTGCATCCCAGCACTCTTCTGGCTCCGACTTTAGGATTTCTGTGGTTTGACTCGTTTATCTGGGAGGGCTTTTCCAACCTGAATGGTTCTAAATGAGCACCGCTGGGTCTGCCTTTCCCATGCATTCCCCTCTCAACCAGACTTCTCATGGGTGTGGAGCTGCTGGAGCAATTCCAGAGGAGGCCACGGAGCTGCTCCAAGGGTGCAGCCCCTCTGGAGCCAGGCTGGGAGAGCTGGGAATATTCACCTGGAGAAGAGAAGGCTCCAGGGAGAGCTCAGAGCCCCTTCCAGGGCCTGAAGGGGCTCCAGGAGCGCTGGAGAGGGACTGGGAACAAGAGATGGAGGGACAGGACACAGGGAATGGCTTCCTGTCCAACCTGGCCTTGGACACTTCCAGGGATCCAGGGGCAGCCACAGCTTCTCTGGGCACCCTGTGCCAGGGCCTCCTCACCCTCCCAGGGAGCAATTTCCCCCTAATATCCCATCTAACCCTGCCCTCTGGCAGTTTGAAGCCATTCCCCCACTCCATCTCTTGGAAATGGTCTCTCTCCATCTTTGTTTTTAGTTCCTTCAGGCACTGGAAGGCCTCAGTTGGGTCACCCTGGAGCTTCTTTTCTCCAGGCTGGACAATCCCAAGCCTCTCAGCCTTTTCTGTGGCAAACATGGAGGGATCTCTGACTTTACCCTAAAATCCATCCCTGTTTGCTACGTGAGACACAATCAGTGACATGGGGAAATCTCCTTCCTCCTGTCCTTTATTTGTGTGGAGGGCTGGAGTGTTTTTTAAAGGAAAAGTGGATCCTGGGAGCCCCAAAGCGGCGCCGTGGTCGCTCCTGGCTTGGTGCTGCTGTGTCCTGAGTTGGGCTGGGGGTGTAAAACCCTCTCTCCCTTTGCTTGCCACTTCACACATTTATTTTCCCTTCCATTTCTGAAGCAGTGACATTGTGCTCTGTATTTTGAGCACTAATGTTGATTGAAGTTCTCCCTGAAAGGATGTGCACTTGAACTGTCAGGAGAGTGAGTGATTGACAGCAGGTAGAAGTACGTTTTGTGTCAAGGCTTTGTCAAGGCATTGTTGTAAAACCTCCTTTACTGAATGCCAATAATTCCTGCTTCAGCTTCAATCAAAAGATTCTCCCTTCCAGCACAGTTTTAGAATAATATTTAATGCTTAAGAGTCCTTCCCTAATAGGCAAATGTAAGGGGAGTGAATAACGAGGTGAGTCCATTTGGGGGGCTCCTGTGAGCATATTTACAGCCCAGGAAAAAAGGAAAACATCCTTTTTATTCCTCTGTACACCCAGAGACTCTGGAGGGAGAGTTTGTTGAATTCCATGGTTTCCCTAACTGCTTATCCAGCACATGTTCCATAATGAAGATGTTTCGTAACTCACAGCTGTTGATTTGTTTCATCAGAAATGTTTCCTTTTTTTAATGGGTCCTTGCTTTAAAATATATAATTTCCTAATGGTTTTAAAGATTTTAGTCCAAATGTATTTTTATTAATCAGAGAGTTTGCTGTTCTGAAAATCCCTTTGGCCATTGGAGGAAGCTTGAAATGGGGCATCTCCCTGATTTATTTTTACATTGATACTTTATTATTATATTGCTATTATTATTATTATTATTACTATTATTATTAATACTGTTATTATTATGTCAAAATGCTGTAAATAGAATTCCCATGTTTTGCTTTTCATAAGCCATGGAATCATAGAATGATGAAGGTTGGAAAAGACCTTTAAGATCATTAAATCCAAGCTTTTTGAAAGGCTTGAGGTGAACAAGCCACACCTCTGGGCAGGCAGAATTTGACCAAACCTTTTGGTAAAGGTAACAACCGTCTGAGGCCAGGAGATGGTTGGGTTTGGAGTGAGTTTAGGAGAGGAATTATCTCCTGGAACAGTTCATTTGGGATCCACCATCGTTATTTGCTTTACAAAGAGATTCTGACTCCACCAACATAATTTTTCTTACAGAATAAATTCTAAAATTTAAAAGAGTTTCTAATCCAAGAGGAAGGCAGGAAATTACTGTGCTCTCTGCCTTCACTCTGTATCGTATTTTTAGCACTTCTGCTTGATCACTGTAACACAAATAATTTCATTTTGGGCTACTCAGAGCACAAAAAATGTAATTGTCTTGACTGCAGAACTCTCACAACTTCAGCAGTGCCAGAAATGCTTCATTGTTCTGGAGATACATGAGGAAAACGTCTTGGAAATGAATTAAATGTCACCTCAGAGATGGGAAGTGTCTAAAAAAGCTTTTCTGGCTGAGCCAGCAGGGATGGAGTGGGGAGGTCAGCAGGGGTTGAAATGTGCTGGTTGAATTTTGTGCTGGAGTAACTGGCTTTGGAGTTTGGCTTTAGCAGTTTTGGTGGTGGAAGGAGCAAATTCTGGAACAGCAGGGCAACATCTGCTCAGGGTTAGGGGTTGTATTTGCTTTTAGGAATTGTGTTTTAGGAGCTGTAATTTCTCTCCTATGAGGTGCATTAGGATTTGTGTTTGGTGCAAGATGAGTAATAGGGAGAGTGAGGGAATTTTTACAGCTCAAGAAGAAAAGTTCCATGTTGGCATAGAGTGAGTAAAAGTGTGGAAAGTAAAGGAAAAGTCCAGGATGCAGCAAATGGAAAGAAAGGCAAGGGAGGATGAAGTGGAAGAGATTATTAGAGATTTTCTTGTTTTCCTGCCTTTTTGTTGCAAGAAGACAAATTGTTCCATCCTTTGGCCTCCTTGATTTTTAACACCCAGCAAAGACAGGTGAATTAAAGGTACACTGAAATGCCTGAAGGGATTCAGTGTGAGTTCAACTGACTTCAGCTTACAGGTCCTGGGAAGAAATAATTTGTGTTATTATTAAAGGACCTGCTGCAGGATTTTAGCAGGAGCTCCCCTGGCTCCTGCAGGGAGGGATGTAGGGTCCCCCCTTTTCATGGTCCCGGCTCCATTCTTACAACTGGGTTCTCTGATGTCCCACCCCAGCTGAGATGTGGAATTTTTTCCTACCAGGAATCCCTAAAATGTGATGTTTTTTTCTTTAAACTTCAGGTTGTGAAAGGCCTGACCTATTTATGGAGTCTGAAGATTTTACACAGAGGTGAGTAGCAGATGTTTTCTGTTTTCCAATGAAATTTTAACACCACTTTCTCCAAAGACACTTGAGCAAGCAAACATCTGCTTTGAGTCCAGTGGGGTAATGCAGAACGAATCTTCCTCATTAACCTTGCACACTTTCTTGTAAAATATTTTTATTGCTCTTTTATTGCCCTCCCTCCTCCCCTGAAAAGAAAAGGACTGAAGAGCGAAATGGATTTTACAGGGATTTAGCAGCTTAGGGTTGCAAACAGGCGCCCAGTGGAAAAATCAGCATGGAAATGAGATGTTTGACTGGTATTGGAAATAGAAAATAGGCAATGAATTTTCTTTGGTGCTTCAGAAATCTCACGGGACAGCCACAAGTGTTCCTGGAGGCTCAGATCTCTAAAATCATGGCCCACTGTCCCCTGCCATGGTCAGGGACAGTTAAAGGCTTTAAACCTGCTTGGACATAAGTCATTCTTGGGTTTTGCTGTTTATTCTCTTTCCTGCAGCTAATTTGGGGAGGTTTTTTTTTCAACTTGTCATTTATTTCTTGCTTTTTCCTGTTACATTTTGTTTAAAATGTGTCTATTTGGATAAATTAATTCAGATACACTAAAACTTTAAAAAACAATGTGGAAAATGCTGTTTAAAGAACAGAGAAGCCCCTTCCCTCTACACCAACCCCCCCCAAAAAAAAAGAAAGAAAAAAAAAAAAGGAGAAACTCATTACATTTTTAATGTTTCTGAAGTGTCTGGAAGGAGCTGCTCTGGTTCCTGATGTAATTCCCCCATCTGCTCCCTCATCCCAGCAGCACAGTTGGGGGGTGCAGTAACCCAGGTCACTCCTGAGGGAAAGAGGAATCAGGAGAGACATGGGGAATGTTAAATTCCAAACCAGAGGGGTGAGATCATTCCCTGTGGGGTGACTCCTGCTGTTGGAGGGGCTGGGAATTCGGGGGGAGGCCCTGGTGAGGTGAAGGGCCATGGCTGAGCCAGTGCCACATCCTGGGATGGGTTGGGTGGGAAGGGACCTTAAATCCCATCTCATCCCACTCCATGGGCAGGGACACCTTCCCCTATCCCAGGTGGCTCCAAGCCCCGTCCATCCTGGCCTGGGACACTTCCAGGGATCCAGGGGCAGCCACAGCTGCTCTGGGAATTCCATCCCAGCCTCTCCCCACCCTCCCAGGGCTGGGGCATCAGCTCTGGCTCCTCCTCAGTCCCGCAGATCTCTATCCCAAGGGATGGCTCTGACTGGGAGCACGGGCTGTCCTGGGTGGGGGAAAGAGGGAGGTGGCCGAAAGAACAAGCAGAGGTCGAGTAAGGACCTGGCTTTGATGGAATCACAGAATCATTAAGGCTGGAAAAGCCTCTGAGACCATCGAGTCCAACCATTCCCCAGCACTGCCAAGGGACACTGCCCCATGTCCCCAGCGGCCACATCCACAGGGCTTTTAAACCCTTCCAGGGATGGACACTCCTGTGCCAGGGCTGGACAACCTTTTCCTGTGGAGAAGTCTTTCCTAATACCCAACTTGACCCTCCCCTGGCACCATTTGAGGCCGTTCCCTGTCGCCCTCTGTCCCCCAGGTTGAAGGGCTGCACCTGGGTTTCACCCTGGGATGGATTGAAAGGACAGAAATAACCCAGAGCCCACGAGCAGCTGAGAGCAGACTCAGATTGCTGAGGTGGCTTTGTTTCTGTGGTGGTTTAAACAACTCCCCTGCTCTCCTGAGATGCAGGGATTTATCAGCTCCATCCCCTCCCAGCAAGAGGAGGAACAGTCTGATGCTGGAGCTGCCCCAGGAATTGTCAGAATAAATAGAAAAGAAAAGGCAGCAGGAGCATCCATAGCTCTGAATAGGCTACACAGTCATTGCCACACTTTTATAACACCCAAAAAGAAACGAAAATTGAATTTTTTTTTAAACTTGCTCTGGCCACCTTCTGATTGTGATTTGGGGAGGGCATTGTGGAGAGTAAATACTGTAACATTTTCTTGTTCTGCTGCTGTACATTTAGAACCTGGTTCAGCTTTTTGCGGTGCCGGTAGAACAAAGTCTCCCCTTCTGCCTGGGTTCCTTGCCTTGATTGAGGAGCAGCTCTGGGGTTTTGATGAATGATGTTTGGTCCTTGCTGTGGTCTGAAGAAAAGCTCAGAAACTGGTTTTTCATCACACTTCTGGTTTTTCTGTCCTTGCTCTGTTGCTGGATTGACCCGGGTGAGAGCAGCACTGCGGAATGCCATGGAGGGGACCATGAGCATTCCAGGTTCAGCAGCTTCCCCAAGCACTGATTTTCAGTATCATTTTACCCATTTTTAGGATACAGAAAATGTGTATTTCTGTATCTTCAAAGCAGGGACAGAGGGATGGAATGGGAGAGAGGTGATTATTTCTCCAGGCGATGTCCTTCAGCTGTCTCCTGGTTTTGATGCTCAGGGGTAAAGGAAGGAATTTTGAGCCCTGACTTCCTTGCTGTCTCACCCAGGGCAGAGCAGGGGCTGGTGGAGAGTCAGGAATTTCCAAGGAAGAGGTGAATCAGTCCCAGGGCAGAGCTGTGTGCCTGGAGCGGGGATTAAAGCAAAGGAAACAAACAATGAGCAAGTCTTTTATTGCAGATCAGACATCTCAGCAAATATTACAGCTTAACTTCAAAACAAACCTCGCAACTAATGAGGTGATAGCCGTGCATATTAATAAACCCCGAGCTGGAGTCGCAGCCATCACACCCACATCAAACATAAACATAAGATTAACACCTCCACCACTTCTTTGGAAGATGTGAGAATGTCCCAATGATAAGTGTGCTCTTTTCCCCAGAGGATAAGAAGTAGAAATGGAAGGGTAATGAGAAATTAACTTAGATTTAAAACAGAATTAGCAATTAAACAAGTCTAATCATGTACAAAGTCAAAGTTTGTATAAAGACAAACCAAAATCTGTTAAGTTCAAGAATAAGTATAGACCGTGTGCATTTTATCTGGTGTGTTTTGCTTTGTTCACACCTGCTTATTAAAGGAAGTGCAGGAAATAAATGTTACCCACTTGTGTTTAATTGTACTGAGCTGGATTGGTGTGCTTGGCTTGGTGAGTACTGGGGGTGTTTACATATGTTACTTATATATATATATATATGTATATGTATATTTATTTCATGCCTTGGGCACCTCAGTTCCTGCTTAGGTTTTAAATTGGTGCCAGAGTTCTGGAAGTGTTGCTGCTTTGAAATGTGGGAGAGTCGAGGATGTGGAGCTCTCGTGCACTGTGGGTTGCTCTGTGGCAGGAGGACGTTTGTGCATTACTCAGCCCATCTCCTTTTTCCCCAGGATATTAGAAACCCCAGGATATTCCACTGCTCTTTGTTCTGGATCAGCTGGGGAGCGCTGGTTGGGAGGGACGGGCCCTGGATGAGCGTTCCCATCTTCTCACCAGTGGTTGTTTGGTGAGGATTTCACCTGAGATGTCCAAGCAGCTTGTTTGACTCCCCTCCTCTCCTATTTTATCTCTGTGGGAAATAATCAGTGTTAGGGCCCCCTGGAATAAAGCACAGACACAAATCCAGGGGGGTGGCTGTGGATGTATCAACCTGGGGTAGTGGAAGATGTCCCTGCCCATGGCAGGAGGGAACAGGATGAGCTTTAAGGTCCCTTCCCACCCAGCCCATCCCAGGATTCTGTTTCCATACATTTATTTATGTCTGTATGTATAGCTAAACACACGCCCACTCATGGACCACTTAAGCCTTATTTAAAAAAAAAAAAATCCTGGCCTCTGCCAAACCATGCTGCTGCCTTCCTTGAACCCGGCCTGTTGCTGTTTGCTGTTTTTAAAAGACAGGAGAAGTCAAGAGACAGCTTTTAAAGAATCTCAGGGCTTTTTTCTCTTTCTCTCCCTCACACAATCATGAATCTGTTTGTTTTCAATGCCACAAACGAGTGAAATGTTTGGTGTTCAAAAAGCTGAACCTCTGATGGTTCTATTTACTGGTAAGTAAGAGCTTGGAGGTCCCATTTATTTGCAGAGAGGTGAAACTACTCAGGCAGCTCCATCACGAGGAGAACTTGTTCATCCTCCATAATGATGCTTCATAGAAATCATTTGTATTAAGCAAGCCCTGGTAATGGGAGCATAATGACCCCTTTTGGCTCTTGTTTAAATTCTTTCACTTCTGAACACTAATATTAATCACAAGCAGATGGTGCAGAACATTATTTATGCACACTCGTTTCCCAAACCCAAAAAAAAATATTTAACCCATTAACTGGAGTGGGTTATGAAACCAACAGGCTAATTTGCTGGTGGGCTGATTTTTCTCTCTGCTTTCAGTATGAGATGTTTTGTGCAGGGTTGTCACTTCATTTTCGTTTTGAGGAAATGAACACAACCATGGGAATGCATAGCAAATATTTGATTAATTCCCTGATTTTGTGGTGCTGTTTAATTCTGCTGGAAGGACAGCTTGGATTTGCTCTTACAGAGTTTGTTGGACCTCCCCTTGCTCTGTAGGGTCCCCAACCTCCCCAGCCCATCCTTAATGGGCCAGTTGCTCAGTGCTTTCTTCCTTTTAGGATTTTCTCTTCTTTTCAGCTTTGTTTGTGGAATGATTTTGGGATCAAGCAACGCTTAATGAATGACAGATGGTTTTTTAATTATATCAACTTAGTGCCACGTCCCATGTGGCAGAGGGGAAGGGGAGATGGAGCCTTGGCTCTTCCTGGGTGGGAGCTGAGCAGCCCTGCTGGGACAGGTCACTAACGTGGGGTGGTGGTTTCCTCTGTGGGTCGTGTTGAGGGAACAGGGATGTGTGGGCTGCTCTTGGAGAGCACAGAATCCTGGAATGGCTAAACTCATCCAGTGCCACCTCTGCCATGGGCAGGGACATCTCCCACTATCCCAGGGTGCTCCAAGCTGGCCTTGGACACTTCCAGGGATCCAGGGGCAGCCACAGCTGCTCTGGGAATTCCAGCCCAGCCCCTCCCCACCCTCACAGGGAACAATTCCTTCCCCATATCCCATCTCTCCCTCCCCTCTGGCAGTGGAAAGCCATTCCCTGTGTCCTGTCCCTCCATCCCTTGTCCATTTGGTTGCTGATGATTTTTGTTGCAACTAAATAATGCAAGTTGGATTTAGTAAAGTCACTCAGCTCCAGAGGAGACAAAACTCCATCAAAAGTGCAGCACATGGATTGAATTCCTAAAGATGGAGATCAGGAAACACAAACTGAGGCTCTGGATGCTCAGGACTGGGGTTTTTTGGGGGCGAAATTACAGAATGTACCAGCAGTGTTGATACCTCACTTCGAAAGTACTGATCCACATGGGGTCTATAAGGAACTATTGAATGCTCCCATTTTTAATCTGGATTTTTAGCTCAAATGTAGGCAAGCATTTAATCAGCTTCTTAATTGAGGTTATACATTTCTACGTCGCAGAGACAAGGCAGCCACTGTGGTACCAGGAAACAGCTGCTAAACCAAGGCAAACCTAATGATAAACAAAATTAGGTTCTTTTCTAGTTGGGTTTCATCCATCTGCCCCCAACCAGTGCTCACTTTTAAAGGAGGCACAGATTCAAGCTATTGCTTTTAATCCATTTTGACAGAAGAAAGCAGCGATTAGGCAAAGCCACTGTGCTCTAATCTCCCCATGTTTAAGCCAGGCCATAAAGTGCACATTCTGCTTTCCCACTGGCAGCCCTGGAACAGCAAAGATGCTCAATGTTTCCTGCTCTAAAGCCAGGCTGGATGTTCAGCACTTTATTCCCATGTTGATTTTTCCAGCAATGCACCAACTTCCTTTGGCATCGGGGGGAGGCAGCATTAGGATGTTTGCACTGACGAGCTGGTTTTGGGATGGATGTTGATGGTTTGTTTGCTGGGATGGGGTTGGTTGATCATTTTAGGGCTTTGCTGGCAGTTCACCTCAGCAGAAGCCCTAACTCATGGATGTGGAGCCAGGAGCTCTGAGGAACAGTGCCCAGAGCAGAGCTGCAGGATAATCCCTGTCCAAATGCGGTACTTCCATCTATCCCTATGGAATTCCATCTTTTTCTTCAGGCTGATTTTCCAGTTTGTTAAAATCCCTGTGAGTTCTATTCCTGACCATCAGCGCACTTGGTTTCTCTTCCAGACTGGTGTCACCTGCAGGTTTAATAATGTGGATTATTGGTATTGTATGAAGTCATCTGTGTAATACCAAATCATATCTGTGTGGAGAGGAGGTATTTTATATTTATATATATATGTATATGGAATGTTGTCTGTGCTGCTGACTTACAAACCATTGCACTTGAAATAGATTTTTGTAGTATTTCTAGTCGAAATCTACCATGCCAATAGTCATAATGCTCCCTGGATATTTGGGGTTGTCCTGTGCAGGGCCAGGAGCTGGATTTTGATGTGTGTCCCTTCCAACTGAGGATATTCTGTATTTGTATATATATATATGGTGTATATGTTATCCAGGATAATATGGATAATCCCATTTTTGACCCCAAACAGATGTGAAGCCGTCCAACATGCTGGTGAACACCCGGGGCCAGGTGAAGCTCTGTGACTTTGGGGTCAGCACCCAGGTAATTCCCCCTTTGCATCTCTCCCCGCTCCCTTTCCAGTGTCAAAATCACCTGGCAGCCCCGCAGCCAACCCCTCTCTGCTGGGACAGCCCTATTCATTTTTAATCTCCGAGCGACTTTTCCTTCATCTGAATATGATTGTTCATTGTTTAATGACAGTAAAAACTGCTGATATTGTAATTACTACTTACGAATGGCAAACTTCATTGATATGCAGCTTTGATCTGGGAGCGTTTGGGCCAGACAAAAGGGAGGGCAGAGCACGAGACGTGTCTGGGGAGCCCAACTGGCCCACAATAAAAATTAATATTGGGAGCAACAATAGTGGTGGGCTCTGACAATGTGCAGCACAAATTTTAATTAATTTCCATTTTGGGCCTCCCTGGAGAACTTCTCTGCTAGTGACCCATGAGCTCGCTGTGCTGTTGATTTGAATTTCAGCACCTTTTCCTCTCAGCCAAACACGAGGCCCAAAGAGAAGGTCAGCCTTGTATTATGGGCTGTCAGGGGCTGTTGTCCCTCCAGCGTATTTAGTGCTCCTCGCATTCAGGGCATGAATTGGGGCTTTATTCACATCTTGAGCCAGCTGACTGAAAAATGAGTGTGCTCAATCCTACTTCCTTCCAATTGACTTTTTATATCAGACTGGTTTGGGGTACTAAAGCGAGAAGCATCCTGTTTAACACAATTGTTTAAGGTTATCTGCCATAAACTGTAATGCAGTGCTTGTTTAAATTGGAATCCTCATTCCCAACCCGGGCGAGATTTAATCATTTTTAACGCCTTGGCAGATAAATTTGTTCCCTTTTTACATAATTTTTAGTTGATTTATAGGAATGATGATTGTAGGTTAAATGAGGAATAATTGCCCATTTTATTTCCACATTATCTTTATATTGTTCTAACAGACTGTTTTGTCTGATAGCTGGTGAATTCCATAGCCAAGACGTATGTTGGAACAAATGCTTATATGGCGGTAAGTGGATTTATGCAGAAGTAACATTGAAATGGAACTATTTGTCCTCACTCCTGTTCTCTCTGGTGCAGGATCTGTCCTAAATCAGTCCTCAAACTCCATCCCTTCCCATCCCTGTGTCTTCATTCTGTGGGACAACTCTGCTTCTTGCTGAGAGGGAAGAGTAATATTGGACAAGTGGAGGTTTTTAATGTATTTTTAGTTGGTTTTACTGCCTTGTGACAACTGGGAACAAAGAGGGCCAGTTGGATATTCAGAAAAACAGTTTTTCACTCACAGGTTGTGGCTCTTTGCAGATCAGTGGCAGCCCCAAACTTTCCACATTTTGGGAATGCTGGAGTTTGGGGAAGCATTTAAACCTGTGCAGAGGCTGATGGGCATTCCTAAACACCCTGTGGGGATGTTTCCCATGGAAATCTGAAGCTAAAAACATTGGGATTTCAAAAAAATACCTACCTTTGTTCCCTTATTCTTGTCAAATCTCTGTTTCTAGGTGGCCACTTTAGGCATCAGTATCAGGGCACTGAAGTGCAAGTTGTGTAGTTCATAACGTAGCAAGTCATCAGTACTTTCACTTTTCTGTACAGATTTTGGTCCGTCTTTGTTAACATGAGACCACTTTTGTCCTGTTTCTGTACCTTAAAGCTTAAATTCCCATATTTTTTTAGATCCCATTGGCACATTGCTAAGGATGGGGCAAGGTTTGGGCTCAGAGCTGCCGAGTGGCCTGTGCTGCTCCTGTCACCGAGATCACCACGGTGCCAAGAGCCAGCCTGAGAGGGAACTGCACAAATCAGAGTGGATTTTCCATCAGATCCATTGGATCCTTTTCAATTCTCCATTTCGGACATGAAAACTTCACTGCCTCAGTTTAAAGCAGTTTACGAACCCCTCTTGTTTTTTGCCATTAAAATTCTTCGAGCAAACTGCTTCTGATATTAACAATGAGAAGTGTTCTGCTCATTTAAAATAAAAATATAAACAGCACAAAGTGGTTGATGCTCGTGTTTTTCAAACCTCAGGAAAGGGGAGAGAGAAATCCATGACCTTTAATCGCTTTCAGGTATTTTTTCCTGACTTTCTTCTCAGAAGAAAGCAGCGCCGGGTGCCCATTTATTTGCTAAGTGCTTTTCCACTCAAGGTGTTACTCATTGTGTGGCTCCTGAAAGGCTCATGTCACCATCCTAGAAAGACTTGGGCTGTCCTGTGTCATCAGAATACTCTGCAGAAAAAGGGGTTTTTTTAAAAAAGAATATAGATAAAAAAAGAGCTGGAGTACAGAGATCCAGACAAAGAAAGAGCTTCAAATTAATCAACTTTTCCAACTCAGCTGTTACTTCAAACTGGTCTTAAGCAGGGCTGAGAATTAAATTGTATTATGCTTTTAGTGCCCAAACCAAGATTACAGTTCTCTTTCCCAGGTGTACATTAAATAAATTGCTTTTTTTGCCTTCTTGTTTCTGGATGAATGTGATGCCTCCATCTCTTAATTGTGAGAGAGGAGTTTAAGCTCAAATGTGCTCGATCTGATTTTCTGTGTTAAAATTGTTTTGCTTCTTGATTGAGTCATTTGTTGTCATCAAATTTCTAGGCAAGTCCTCAAAACATAATGAAGGTCATAAGCTTTGGTTCACCCACTTGGCAGACTGTCAGGGAATTTAAAACTGCTAAAAAAATTGAGGTTTTTCTTTGAAAGAACCGGGGGGAAAAAAAAGCTTTTTAAATGAGAAATTAAAATTTCCAACCAAAATGCATTTTCTGTAAAATCGTTTTGTCAGCATTTTATATAGAAAAAAAAATTGGATGAAAAAATAGTCAAATGTAGAAATTTTTAAGAGAAAATGCTTTGGGCTGTGTATCCTTAGAGTGATCCTTGTGTTGCACCCGTTACTTGATGCATCTGTTACTCCTATTTTCATCTTCTTTTTCATGCTTTTAAATTCATCTTTTTACTTAAAAACCTGATTTATTTGCCCTTATCTTTTGTGAACCCATAATTCCTCAGCAGAAGTTGCTGTTTAAAGCTTGAACTTTAGGAATAAACCATTTAATATTGTTCAATATGAATTATAAACCTGATTTGGTGGCTCAAGAAGGGTCTAAAAAATTGGGTGGGTGTTCCCACCATGCTTGGCCCAGGGTAGCACATGCCATATTATGTTATGAAATTATTTTTGGCTGCACATTTGCATCTTTGTGAGGATATTTGTCAGTATAAAAAGATGTTTAAAAATCATGTGATGCTGTTGCAAACATTTCTAAGATATTGCTGACCTAGGCTAATTATACTCAATGAATTTAAAAAAAAAAAAGGTAAAATAAGATATTTCTCACTAACGAATGCGATTTGGTCCAAGAGCTTGAAATTGTGGGTGTTTTTTTGGGTTGTGGCAGTTTGGGAAGGTTGTTTTTAGAGGGACTGCGGGCAGCACTGTGGTTTTTATTTAACGCTCACGCTGCGATAAAAGCTCCTGACCTGGGATTAGCAGCACAGAGTGAACATCCAAAACCACATTGGACTGGCACTAATTTGGGAGTTTGTTTTCTAACAAAGGTCTCTGGATTATTAAAGACTGAAAACACAGCCAGTGCTTTGTAGGTGGCTGGGCCAGACAGGTGCATTAACAGCACAGTGGGGAGAGGAGTCTCAGGGAGCCTTTTATTGTTGCATTTCATGCTGTACTTGACCTTGGAAATGCTTAAATTGTAGCTTTCAAGTAAAAACCAGCAGATATATTTTACAGCACTCCATTTCATGAGGCATTAAACCTGCTATTAATAGTTTGGAGCGGGGACTTTTTTTTTTTCCTACAGGTCAAAAACCCCAAATTAAGAAGTATATAAAACAAAATTGCCACCGTGTGGCTTTGGTGATTCTTTTGGCTTCAGTAACTTTGCTTTTTAAACTGCAGTCACTCCCCAACCCCTGGACTCCACACAGGGAATCTTTTCCTTGCTGTGCTGCCTGGGTTTGGGGAGGGGTATGGGAACCATTGGATTCTCTCAGCTTGACCTTGTGCTTTGCCCTCGTGCAGGAGCCCTTGGCTTTTTCCTTGGATTAAACAACCCAAACACAAATCCAAGGCCAACCTTGCAAGGTGCAGGGATATAGATTTTCCTGAAGAGAGGATTTGCTCTCAGCCAGGTTTTCTGGGGAGCTCTGAAACATCTTGGTCCCAAGGGGCAGCTCCGGTCTCTGCTCTGGGATCAGTGACAGACCCCAGGGAACGGCTGGAGCTGTGCCAGGGGAGGTTTCAGTAGGATTTTAGGAAAAGGTTCTTCCCCCAGAGGGTGGCTGGGCACTGAACAGGCTCCCCAGGGAACGGGCACAGCTCCAAGAGCTCCAGGAGTGTTTGGATAATGCTCCCGGGTGCAGGGTGGGATTTTGGGATGTCAGTGCAGGGCCAGGAGCTGGACTTTGATCCTTGTAGATCCCTCCCAACTCAGCGTATTCCATGATCCTGTGATTTTTCCCATTCCTTGCCCTGGAGCAGCTTTTGTGCAGCATCCCTGTCTGTCTGCAAGGCTCAGGAGGTTTTTTCTCTCCCTTTCTTCGCAGCCCGAGCGGATTTCAGGAGAGCAGTATGGGATTCACTCGGATGTTTGGAGCCTGGGGATTTCCTTCATGGAGGTACGCAGAGAGCTCTCATCTTCAAATTAACTCTTAACATCGAAATAACATCAAAATATTTTAATTTAACCTTTGTTTATTCTTTAAATTCCCTGTATGTTCATATGCTTTTACCTGTTGCAGATTCTGGCTGTATTTAGAATGGGTTTGTCCGTTTGAGATCTTAAATATTACTCCATATTTGAGTAGGAAATAGGGCCCGGTGCGTGGAGGCTTCTGCATCCCCTGAGCACCTCAGGGACTGAAAATGATGCTATTTTTGGGCTGCATCTTCCCAGGCCAGGCCTGAGTGGGTGATTATTGGGGTTAAAACAGCAGATTCGAGGTTGGAGCTGCTTAATGGCCTTGCAAAATCTTGACAGAAATATTTTGCACCGTGGTTGGAGCCTCTACCCTGTGTGATTATATAAATAAAGTGTTTGGATTTAAGTGTTCACAGGGGCTTTTAGGAGAGATTTCTCACAAGCAGAGTTTGCAGCAGGAGAAAAATCTATGAAAATGAAGCTGTTCAAAGTGAATGTGGCTGGAAATTGTGTGGTTTGGGGGTTGGAAAGGGATGATCTTTAAGGTCCCCCCCCCAGTCCAAACCAGTCTGGGATTCCAAATGCAGCCATCCAGGAGCAGCAGCCATAGTTGCTGCAGTTTTGGGCAGCACAAGGTCAGTTTTATTCAGGAAAAGGGGTTTATTTTCAGTTTAAGGCTCATAAGGTGTTTTAAAAACATAAATTTTTATAAAAACAGATGGTTGTTGATAGGAAAGTTAAACCAGAGAGTTGAATCTGAGGAGGAAGGCCTGGATTAGGATCATGTCTTGACCAGGAAAATAAGATACGGTGTAATCTGGGCTGGGAGAAGGGACCAGTGGTGGCACAGGGATGTGGTCACACAGCTCCTCCACACTGCCCCGGGCTGGCCACAAGCCCTCGAGCAACAGCTCTCAGGGGAGTTTTCAGCTTAAGAGCAGTCCCAGGAAGGAAATTCCCCTCATTTCATCCTCTAAGAACCTTCACTCAAACCATGGATGACTTGCACCATCTTTCCTGCATGGCCTGACAAAGGCATGATGTGATTAACCAAAAATCTCAGTGCCTTGCTCTCTCTCTTTCTCTCTCTTTCTCTCTCTTTCTCTCTCTTTCTCTCTCTTTCTCTCTCTTTCTCTCTCTTTCTCTCTCTTTCTCTCTCTTTCTCTCTTTCTCTCTNNTCTCTCTCTTTCTCTCTCTTTCTCTCTCTTTCTCTCTCTCTCTCTCTCTTTCTCTCTCTCTCTTTCTTCTCTGTTATCATTAAGGTGAAGCTGGATGTGCCTTTAGGTGAAGTGCAGCCAGTATTTTTTGCAGATGAGGTCCAAGTTAAGCAGTCTCAGTGCTGGCCCTCTGCATCTTGGCAGATTCCGTATTTTGTAGCCCCAAAATGAACCATTTTTGCATTTTCACACAATAAATTCCTTGCCAAAGCCCTTTTAAACAAAATGAGATTGGTAAATGCTGAATGACTGCTTCCAGATGTGGTAAATCAGTGTCGCCACAGCCAGCTCTGAGTGGCAGGGGTGACACACTTCAATGTGTCACAGGGGAGGGAGGGCTCTTCATTTGTTTTGCTGCACATTTGAATGGTTTGTGATGCTGGAGAGCCCTCACTCAGCATTTGGGGAGAGATACAGACCATGTTCATACACTCTGTAAATAATTCTAGCCAAGAAAGGGCTGAAATTGTATTCCAGGAAGACTTGATTGTTCTTGGTGATAAAAAGAGTGATATAAATACAGGACTTCATAAATAAAGCATTTCCCAGTTCCTTTGCTGAATTAAAAGCTGTGCCCCAGCAGTTCAGTGATCCACCACATCCCCCAAGATATTGGGAGTTTATTTTAGGGCTGTCAGTGGATAAGTTGGCTGGTCATCAATTCCATTTGCAGGGTGAGTTTTCTTAGGAAAACTCCTTTCATTTGCATTTCCTCCTCTGTTTTCCACCTTCCCAACTTCTTTCCTCCTTCTCTCTCCCACTTTCCACGGATGTCCCCTGAACCAGATGTGCAGGAACCAATTTGGGGCTGTGTGCTTTGTTAATTGGTTTGTCAGCTGCTCCTGCGAGACCTCTCCCCACCACGAGCAGGGCTTTATTGAAGTGCTCTGAGTGATGTGTTAAATGATGAAAGCAAGGACAGGGCTTAGAAAAATGCCTCCAAAAAGGTGAAGAAGGTGCTCCAAGAGCCACACAAGGTCACTGTCATTAAAGTAACACAGTATTGACACGGGGATTGGGAGTGGAGACACCCAGGCTCTGCCTGCTGCAGCTGTTAAAAAGGGAAGCTGATGTTTGCTGTAGGATTTTAAAATCATCTGCACTCAGTAGGGTCGTACTCCAACCCTACACCTCGGTGTTAGCACAGTGGCACCATGTTAATTTAAAAGAAATATCTTGTGGGATCAAGTCAGCGAGGGCCATGCTGGCAGGTGAGAATATAAAATTGTCAGGGAATCTTCTCATTTTCCTTAATGCTCTTCTGAGCCTTTCAAACGTCTGGAATTTCTTTGCTGCAGAGCTGTGTGTGATGAGAAATGGAAATGTTATTTGGGAGGTTAAGGAAACTGCCCCAAAAAACTTGCTAGGAGAGAGTGAAAAGTCTGGGATGGGAGTCCTGCCTAAGCTTTGAGAAATGGGGAGTGTTCGTGTTCCCTTTGAGGCAAGAGGGGTCTGAGGGTGCTCAGTCTTCCCTTCAGAAATAGAAAAGATAAATTAAAAATTAAATTAAAATATAATAAAATAAGATATGTAGCTATATAATAATAGTAATTTTATTTCTTTTTTTGGGGGGTTTGCCTTTCTTCCTTCAGGATTTTTTGAAGGGAATGGAATTTAATCCATAACCCGGGAAAACTGTTTAAAAGTGTTTCATCACAAATAGTTTGTGTGTTTCCATGAGGTTTTCCCATGTTTTATTGAAGTGCTCTTGGGTTGACAAAGCAAGTTCAATTGAAACCAATGACATTGCTGTCACTACACTGCACACTGTGTCAGCATTTTCATTTATAAAAGCTGTTTTTCAAGGGTTTGTAACTCAGTCAGAAAACACATCCAGGCTGTCTGAGCTGGGGCTGAGTTTGTGTGAGCTCTGGAGCCCATTCCCTCTCTCCAAGAGCCGTGTCCTGCACAGGAGGAGAAATTAAATTGCCCAATATTTCTTGTTACTCTCCAATATGACTCTGATCCCACCTTCCCGTGGCTGTTATCCGCGAGTGAACTCCAAAACATTCAAGGGAGGATAAAATACATCTGGGTGGGTTTTAAGAGCAGCATCAAGGCCGGGCTGGATGGGTTTGGAGTAACCTGGGATAGTGGAAGGTTCCCTGCCCATGGGAAATGAACTTTTAGGTCCCTCCCAAGCCACCTCATCCTGGCATTCTGTGCTATCCTTGCCAGAGCTCGTTTTATCTCCAGATAGAATTGGGGTAGTGTTAAAATGCAGGAAGTGAAAGCAATTTGCTAATGCCCAAAAACCAAGTTAATTTTGGAAGCAGAAGCTCATGTGCTTGGCTTTTTGCTCCTCCTTCTGTGTCACATCCTGGTCTCTGCTTTCCACTGTCCTCTGTTTTCCTGTGTTCCAGGCCTCCTTTGAAAATTGATTTTTCTTACAGAGATTGTCCCTGTTGGCTCCCCCAGGGAAAAGGAGTTTGTGCATCAGTTTTAAGATTAGTTTCATATTAGTTCTTAAAACTCCCAGATGGAGAATTTTAAGTGTTTGGTTACCAGAGTTCTCTGCAGCTGTGTATTTGCAAGAGCTTTCAAGGATTTTTAGCAATCTCTTAAGAAGTCACCAGGCGTTTTCAGGGGTTGTGTGCATTCCCACACATAGGAAAAACAGGGATTATCCAACAAATGTGCCTTCCCTCGTTACTTCAGGCACATCTGAGCCCTGGTTGCACTGTCAGTGGTGGAGCTCAGACTCCTCATCCCACTCTGGCTGGGAGCACAAAGGGAACTGGAGAAGAGCTTGCTCAGCCCACAAAGAGCAGGAGGAAGATGCTTGAAGAGGATGCTCCAAAGAAAGCAGCTCTGCTTGGAGATGGTTCTCTAAAAGCACTTCAGTCTTGAGGGTGTTTAACTGCATAAAACTGGTGTCAGGACTCGAGCAGCGCCTGGTCAAGGAGGGGAGGTTTCAAATCTCCTTCTGAGGAGTCTAAAATGTGGGATCAGTTACATCTCATCAGCTTGGAAGCGATGATGGTTCAGGGCCAGGACTGTGAGCTGATCTGCGGGAAGTTCTGCAGGATTTCACTGATCTGTGGGTGCTATGGGTGCTCTTAGATCAGGTCACACTCATATCTAAACCAGGGGTGCAGATGTGGTGCTTAGGGACGGGGTTCAGTGGTGGTAATGGTTGGACTTGATGCTCTTAAAGGCCTTTTCCAGCATAAAGGATTCTGTGGTTAGAGGTCATGGAGGAAGAATCTGAAACCCAAATCTTGGTACAGTGTAATTTTTGTAGTGGTCTGGAAAAAACAGCCTCAAGTTGTACTAGTGGAGGAAAAGTAACACTTGTCCTTTGGGATTAAGGAAAGCAAGGATATAAAAAGTGCTTTTTGTTGTTGTTATTGCAATGAGCCTCACCTTGTTGCTGTCAGGTTTTAGGAACCGTAGTGCTGTGATGTTTGTGACTTGGTGACAACTCCTTGTGCTCAGCCAGGCAGAGGAGCTGTCACGTGCAGAACCCACTCAGCACCCCGAATCCTTCTTATTGAGGAATATTTATGGAGTTTCAGCCATTCCTTGCGGAATGATGCACTTCAGAAACTCCTTCTTGGGAAAAAGCTGGCCTATATTTTTATTGCTTTTTCCCCTGGAGCTATTTGGGGTGATTTGTCTGAACAGTGCCCATTCCCTCCGGTTCCTCTCCCACCACCAGTGCCCGCCGGGATGGGAAGAGACAACGTCCAGCCACACCACGAGCCTCGTGCTGGTGGGATTGGGAGTGGAGGGCCCAGTGCCTGAGGGTTGGGTCATGAATTAATAATTGCTGTGTGGTGGGGGAGGCCCCTCACAAGAGCTGGAGCCGGGGAAGTTGCCTCGCAGAGCGCTATCAATCACTCAGTGACCAGAACTTCCAGTAATTAGTGTATTTTATGGGCCTTTGCTTCAGTGACTCGGAAGCACATATGCTCCACTCCCAGCTAAACTTAGCCCGAGTAATATTCCAGGATGATTTATCCGCCTGCTGCACTGGGATGTAACCCTATATTAGGTGAAGATTGTGAACTAAGCTGCAATAAAGTGGAAGTTTAGGTACAGTTTGCGCGGGTTGAGACCTCGATGGATCATTGTTGCTCAGCAATTGCTCTTAGGCCACTGTGGGCAGGGAAATAAATAATCCAGTTCTCCACCCAGGCAGAGGGATGAGGGGACAATTAAGGGATAACATCAGCTGTGGGTGTTTGGAATGGATATTTTATATATGGGGTTATAGGGTTGTTTAATGTATGTAACAGAATATAGAACGTGTATTTATATTTTTATATATATATGAGGGTGGCGAGGCCCTGGCGCAGAAGCTGGGGCTGCCCCCGGATCCCTGGAATGTCCCAGGCCAGGTTGGACGGGGCTTGGAGCACCCTGGGATAGTGGAAGGTGTCCCTGCCCATGGCAGGATGGATTAGAGGACCTTTAAAAGGTCCCTTCCCACCAAACCATTCCAAGCCTCTATCATTCTATGTATTGTTTCCTATTCAGTTGTAATATAGTTGTTTCTACTTTTAAAGAGTCAAAAATTTAGGAAGTTTCCCTGCCTTTTCCCATGATTTAATTGCCTGTCCTGGCAGATGAACCCTCACTCCAGCAGAGATGGAGACCAGCTGAAGCTGAGCTGAATTTCCACCAGCACAGCCAAATTTAACCTACTTCTCCCTTTTTTTATCGAATTTAAATCCAGCAAACAACCAAACAGGAAGCCTCTCTGCTCAACCAAGGAATCAAATTAACCTTCATGGAGCATTTGTGGAGATTTTGCACCTGACAATCCCCTTGAAAAGCCCCTGGCCCACCTTTGTCCCTTTGGAAAAGGCGCTGCCGTTCTCGGCGTCACCTTTGAAGATGCAGCAGTAAAAGCCTGGTAATATCCAGGATTTGTGGCCAAGCAGAAATGTGCAATTTAACCCTGATTGTCTGCAGCCTTTAGCTGGCAGTGCATTTGCTATAGTTCATATTTAAAAGAAGTCAAAGTGAAACTAATTATCTTTAATTAAGGCGAATTAGGCTTTGATTTTTAATATATTTGTACGCGGCGACGGAGCTGGAACTCATCTGCTCCAGCCAAGGAATGTCCCAAAGGTTATTAGGGCATATTTCTGGTGTTGGTAATAACCTTCCCCCTCCCAGCCCTGGCCACCAACAAATCTGTCACTTCATCCGTCTCCGTTGCGCCGCTCCTGCCCCTCCGCAGGGGTCGCAGATTCCACAAGTTATCAGCTAATGGCCTTATACATTAAAAATTGAAGCTTTCCTCACTCCGAGGCCTTGCAAGGCTTTGTTCTTAAGCCCCAGACACTTTGGAGTGCAGCTGCAAACTATAGGCAGAAGATTAAATTAATTTGTAACTCTTTTTTTTTTTTTTTGGGCCTGCATTACTAAATCCTGCACATTTAATTGAAACCCTACTTCAAGATGCTTTGTGTTTCTGTTCCTCTTTGTTGTCAGTTTAACCTCAGAAGCACTTTAACGCTGCTAAATTGCTGTTATATCCTTTTGGATTTTTTTTTTTTTTTTAAAAAACTCTGCAATAAGAGGACAGTGAAATTGATATGAGAAGGAGAAGAAAAATCTTGGAGTAGTTTTTGAGGTATTTAATATTTATTAAGGTCCATACCCTGCAGAGTTTCAGGTGATTTTAAGCCCATCTATCTAGGAATGTATAAATTGGTCTTGGAATGAAATTTCACCTAGGGAATTTTATGTTATCCAGTAGTTAAGTCTGATTTTGAAAGTTTCCCGTGTCTGAGCTTGGCGGAGCGGCGGCTGCTTTTCCATAAAATGAGGGTTTAACTGCAGTGCACAATCTAAATGCAAAATCCTTGGATGGAAATTTAATTGTGTAAAATGTGCACGAGGTAATTAAGAACAAATTTTAGAACATTTCAGACTATAAAGTCCTCCTTCAGCTCCATCACTGGCGATATTGCGAGCGCTTATTTTCAATTTGCAGTTATGCTGAGAAACATGGAATGTGGCTAAATTAAGAATAAAAGCATCCCATGCTCTCCAGTGTAACTGTAAATTAAAAAACAACTTGCACAACATCGACAATAATCTAAGTGGGAAACTTTATTGCCTGAGTGTCCTGAAAATATGTTTTGAACTTCCTTCCCTCAGACACTTTCCAAACAGGATACAGGCAGAGCTGCTGCTGTGATTTTATTCCCAATATGCAGCAGGCAAGGAAGAAGTGAGCTGGAGAAAGTGATTTGTTAGGGAGAATTTCTGGATTTCCCTTTTCAGTTCTAAAATGGTAAATCACGTTATTTCAATGAGTTATTTGAATTTTGTGTTCATTTATCTGCACGTTAAGTGTATTTGAGAACAGGTTTTAGTTGCTTTCCAGCCCTATTTATGGTGCTCAGTCCAGAGGTTCTTCCTGAATTAACATGTAGTAATTTGAAATTTTGATTTTTTTTTTAAATTTCATTTTATATCAAAATTTGATAGTTTGGTAAAAGTCATCATACACACACACTGTACCTCTGTTATTTCATAAGCTGGGATTATTTCTCAGTTTATCAAGTGCTGGTTGAAAATCTGGTGGTGCATCCCATCCATCTATCCATCCCCTGTCCAAGCCTTGGGCAAGGCTCTTTCTCAGGGCACAACCTCACTGAGCTGTTTTATTCTTCTGGGCTATTTATGTGTTTAAGAAAGTAATTGTTTTAAAAAACACATACCCACACCCCAAAAAAACTCCTCCGTGTAGCTGCTCCAAGGTGAAATGGGGTGGGAAAGTGTTTTCCTGGCATAATTCTTAGTGATTGATCCCCTTCTCATTTCTATTCCCACACCATTCTGCCACTGCGATTCACTGGGCTTTTTAAAATGAAGGTTTTTGCAGTTGTTGTGTGGGAAAAGACCTCAAGATCATCAAGTCCAACCATCAGGAAAGGATCCGTAGGGAAATGAGAACCACAGCTCCCTCAAGTTCAGGCATTCCCTCCTCAATATCCAGACATAAAACACTGATCAGTTCCCAAACCCAACTAATGTGAATGGAAATGTTCTATTTTTGTTCAAATACCTTAAAAGAATTGCAGGTTCTGGAGTTTCATCCTGTAAATGCAGAGAAGTTTTGGACAATGTGGTAATTTGGTAGGTTTTGGGTTTTCCATCCTGCACTGAGCTTGTTCCTCATGTTCCTGTGACTTCCTTGAGACAAATGATAGTCTGAAAGTCCCTTTAGTGAATCTTTCATCTGTTTGTTGTTTGGGCTTTTGTTTTTTCACTTTTGCTGTGACACTTTTTATAAATCTAAATCTACACCCAGAGGTCACTGGTTGGCTGAACTTAAACCGTTTTACTTAGTAAATTTAATTAAGAAAATACAGTGCAACTCATAAGCAAATGAGTTTTTCCTAGTTTTAAACCAAACCACCCTCTTGAGTGCTGATTGCCTCGCTCGACCCCTGGTGATATAGAAACAGGCAAAATTAAAAAGGACATTAAAGCTTCATTAAATCTGAAACACATTTAGTACAGTGACATATCTGCAGGCTATTTCAGGGAAGATTACAGACTCTTTGCTAAGTTTCTTAATTTATAATACCTTGACAATCTTGCAGGGAGGAAACAAGTCTGAGCAGATGAATCCAGTGGTGGTTCAGGGGATGCAGAAGTGGCACAGGAGCTGTCCCTGCCTGTGTTTGCAGCTCTCAGCTTCACTGAGAAGTGTTTCTTTTTAACAACCCCCAAAGAACTTGTTGCTGATGCATTTGGGGTCCTTTAGTGCTCATTTATACACCCTGTGCTTATGTCTGGCTCTTTCCCCAATTACTCGGCTGCCTTGGAGCCCCTGCTGAGGCCTGGAGCGGTCAGGGAGAGGGACCATCAGTGGGAATGGAAATGCTTGGTTTGAAGTCATCATCGAGGCAGTGATTGTTTTTCTTAAATAATGTCTGCAGAACGATGCTCTGTGCACAGAACCAGCATTATCTTCTTGTTCCTTCTGTAGTTTTTCACTATTCTTCAGCCAGTCATTGGAAAAATCAGAACTTACACTGCTTCTGTTCACAGAAAGCTGTTGGACGTTTATAGGTTTATTTCTAGGCTGTCACAACAGCAGAGCTCCTCAGGATCTCAGGTGCCTGCTTGGAACAGAAGGGTGATGCTCCCTAGAGAGGAGAAGGTGCTAAAGGATGTGTTTTAGTAGCCCCTGGTCCATAAGAGGAAATAAAGGGTCTTTGCTTAACTCTGCAGCAGCAATTTCCAGAGCCTGCCATGAGAGCAACCCAAGTGACTTTCCTGAGGTGGGAAGGATCACAGAATTCCAAAATGGTTTGGGGTGGGAGGGACCTTCAAGATCATCTGAGCAGGGACACCTTCCTCTATCCCAGGGTGCTCCAAGCCCTGTCCAACCTGGCCTTGGACACTTCCAGGGATCCAGGGGCAGCCACAGCTGCTCTGGGAATTCCAGCCCAGCCCCTTCCCACCCTCCCAGGGAACAATTCCTTCCCAATATCCATCTAAATCTCCCCTTTCCCAGTGGGAAGCCATTCCCTGTGTCCTGTCCCTCCACCCCTTGTCCCCAGTCCCTTCCCAGCTCTTCTGGAGCCCCTTTAGGCCCTGGAAGGGGCTCTGAGCTCTCCCTGGAGCCTTCTCTTCTCCAGGTGAACATTCCCAGCTCTCCCAGCCTGACTCCAGCCCTCAGAGCAGCTCCGAGGCTTCCTCTGGACAAGAAAGTTGAAGTCAATATTGTGAAAGCCTCATTTAGCAGTAGAAAACAAAGAAATTGTTTCATCTCTCTCACACGAAGCTCTGGGACCACTCTGGGTTTGTGATGTCTCCCCTGAGGATCTGGCAGAAATCTCCAGGTTTCGCTGGGGCTCCCAGCCCAAAGGCTGAGCTCTCCTGGGTTTGGAGAGCAGCTGGAATTGCAGGAAGGGCCCCATCTCTGCCCTGTTCCTGAACTGGTGAGGCTCAGGGATGTCCGGTGCTCCTTGCCCACCTCACTGCAGCTCTGTCTGTGCCTTGTTCTCATCCTTAGGAGAGTTTTGCGCTGCCAAAAGGCTGAAATTTCACCTCGGGGGAGCTGCAATCTGGCCAGGTCAGGTAACTCCAGCCCCGGGGGCTCAGGTGGCAGCGCCAGGGCAGTGCTGGGAGGCAGCTTTTGCCCAGCCCTGGTGTGGGGTTTGTCCCTTGGGGTGGGTGACACTGTGCCCCAGACCTTCAGCATTGCTGCTCTAGCTCAGGATGGTGGGAATGTGACTGGTTTATCCAGCTGGGAAATCCCTGATGTCACTGCGTCCACAACCTCTGAGCTAGGCCTTCTGGAGGTTGGTAGCAGGAGGATTCTCGAAGGTTTTGTGGGGTGTAGGGAAGGTGTAGAGAAGCTCTTGGCTGCTGTATGGAGAGAGGTGGGCACACCCAGAAAGACAGAATAGAGCTGCTCTCAATGCCCTGTGTCAGCTCAGGGTGTGCCAGAGGAAGTTTAGACTGGATATTGGGGAGAATTCCTTCATGGAAAGGGTTATCAAGCACTGGCACAGCTGCCCAGAAACAGGGAGTCCCCATCCCTGGGGGGATTTAAATCTATGTGGATGTGGCACTTGGGACATGGTCAGTGGTGGCGTTGGAAGTGCTGGGAGCAGTTGGATTCGATGGTCTGAGAGGGCTTTTCCATGTGATTCCATGATTCTACCCCTGAAAACCCTTGTCCTTCACTGAATAGTAGACAAAATAACTCCAGGCAGCTGTATTTTGCTGGAATTGTTTCCAAGGTTTTCCACCAAGTGGGAAAACCTGCCTGGTACAAAGAATTTCTCTTGGAACGTTTATTAGTTATGGCCAGTAGAATATTTTTAGACAGTATACATAAGAATGTTGATTTTGGGACTATTCTGTAATGCCTTAATTGACTTATAAAACAGCAGGGGCAGCAAATGTAGTTGATATCCTGGAAAAGTGGATCTGAAGAAAAGATGAGGTTTCTCTGTGGGTGCTGTGGGCTCTCTCCACATCCCACTCAGGTCTGACACCAACAGGGACACAAAGCTCAGCTCTGTAACCCAGATTTTACCCTGAGCCAGTTAAGGAAGGACTTTGGGAGTTGAGAGCTGCTCTGCAATGCCTGCTCATCACAGATAATTATCAGCAAAGGGCAGTGTCTTGGCCTCCCTATTGAGGCTGAACTGGTTTCATTTCCAGTCCTCGGGAGCTTGGGCATCAAACAGTGTCACCGAGGGAGATGAAAGGGCTGGAGAAACCCAGGAATCCCGGGCAGAACGAGGGGTGATGGTTGTGAGGGGCCCATTCTAAATACAGCCCTTTGTGTCTGCTGAATCCCTTCCGCTGCCGTTCCCCATTTCTACAACCCTGAGAGTTGAGTACTCTTCTCTCTTTAAGGAAATGTGCCCTCCATGCAAATCTCTATAACTAGACAAATATTATTTCCTTTCCCAGCTTGCTCTTGGGAGGTTTCCATATCCTCAGGTAAGATTGTTCATTACTGCTGTTTGCCACTGTGACATTCATTCCTATGTATGAAGGTGCAGAGAGCAATTGTGAACATTTGAGCCACATACAAATAAATCTGTCCTGTTAAATTGAAAAGTGGGATCTGGAAGGAGTCATTTAGAAGTCTCTATTGATTTTTTTTTTTTCTTCCTACCCCCTCCCCCCTTTTTCTCTTCTCCAAACTCTACATTTTCTTTCCCTGGAGACAATGAAAATTGTGATGATGTTAATGATGGTTTTGTTGTGAGATTAGAAAATAATCCAGTGTTTACAACACTGGGCTTTGGAAGCAGGAAGGTGTATCTGCTCCTTTTTTTATAATTTAATTTTTAATTCCAATTTTGAATAGTGGTACGATGGTCTAAAATCTCCTCAAAAATAGAATTTGAACGGAATACTTAACGGAACTTAATACTTAAGGGAGCTTCAGATTCTTCCTTTCAAGAGGACCTAATATTAGTGTTTTATGTAAATACTGGTATTTTCTAAGTTTCCACCTGAAGCTGGTGGTAAAACTCTTTCCATCTCCAGTGGCGATGGTTGGGTGGATGCTGAGCTCTGCATCACCACAGAATACTTTACTTTTTATGCTTAAAAACCCCATGAAGCTCTGAACAAAACAACCACTCCAGAACTAGCTTTGACGATCACTTGAAATTCTCATCTCGAGATGGATGTTAGAATTCATGGAAACAAACTGTTCAGCAGTTCCTCAAATTATTCTTTCCAGGGAGAGGGGGGAAAAAAGTGAAGTGTCCGGGGACTAAAATGAATTATTTGAATGTGGTTTTTTATGTTTTCATATGTTTTATGAAGACTGCTCTCTGCATCTTGGTCTCTACAGCTCAGAGTGCCTGGAGGCATGTCTGATTTAAAGGTGGTGTTGGTCTGTGCTCTTTAAGCATCTATTAACTTGCTATTATTATGCAAATAACTGTTGTAATACACATACTAATTTATGCATGGTTAGATTATGCAGATGCCTCACAAACATGGTTATTGAATAATAGGCTGGGACTCATTCCCTCTCCCATTTTTATAAGCTGTTTTAAGCAAATTCTCCTGACACTTTTACGGACTTGGGAAGGTTTTGCCTGTGTGGAAATACTCGGATTTTTCACTTTTTTGTCTCCTCTGCAAAATGTTCGCTGGCACCATTAACAGAACAGACTCGGCGTGTTTTATCTGGATTTTAAATGTGGTTTTGGAGGAGAGGATTGGAAAAGAAACTCCTGTGTTGAAGAGCCCTCCATGCGTGGGGGACTCACTGAGGGTCTCGATGTTCGTGTGTTTTATAACCTGAAATCCAAGGGATGAGGGGACAATTTAAAATAACCCTCATGGAAGCGTCAGAGCACGGGGAAGGAAGCTGGAGCATGGACATTCCATGTGGTTCCAGGCAAAAATGTCTCCCTGAACTGGGAGCAAACCATGATTGCTAAGTTGAAGATGCTTTTTGCCGTTCTAATTAAAAAGCGGATCGGGTTTGTAAAAGAATATTTGGCAAGTCAGTAGTCCATGAAATTGTATATATTTTTTAATGCAAAACAGTTGAGGAGGTGAAACTTTAAAATGTGGCCATTAAGCTTTTCAAGCAAGTGCTTTTCAGAAGGAATTTTATGTGAAGAATATGTATTTTAGGCCTGTGCTTACATAGCTGGTCAGGAGAACCCTTAGAAACCTTCTTTGATTAGGGGGATAATTAGTAGGGTTTTTAAATGTCCAGATATCTCTTTATTTTCCTGGTAAGGGCCTGATTCTGCCCACTCCTAGAGTAACTCCTCCTCCCTTCGGTGGGGTTATTCAAGGAATGAAGTTAAATCACGTGTGGTTCCAAATTTGTCCCTAAATACCTCCAAGTTGCTTCCCTCTGAAAATGGAGAGTGTGGCCACGTGAGTGGGAACACCTGAAATTTCCTGCAAATGGATGTCTGTCTCCATCTGCAGCTGCAAAAAAAATTTTTTTTTTCTTTTTCCTTTATTTTTAAGACACAGACAAATGGTGTGTGTAAATTCAGTTTAAATGAAGAAGATTTATAGGGGGAAATCATTGCAGTGTGGAAATTCAGGACTCCTGCAATATGCCAGGAAAACTAAAGGATGATTATTTCATTTTCTGGCCTTTAGTAGGATATTCTAATGGCAGAACTTCCCACTTCTCCTTTCCCATATCTTTGATAAGTATTTATTTTATAAGTATTTATTTTGCTGACTTATTAATCATTATTTAATCTTTACAATTAAGTCTTATCTTGAAAGCACTTAAGCAAGTGAGCAACTGTAAAGTTGCTTATGGGTGTGTTTAGAGTTAATATAAAATTATTAACTCTAATTATTTAATTTTTTTGTCTCAATACACAGAATATAATCTTCATAATCAGTATCTAACACCAAAGGGGAACAACCTGATCAGGGAAATAACAAATAGTGATGCTCAGAACCGACTTTTCCACTCTAAAAACTTTGCACGGGAAACTCTTAAGCCTTTAAAATTGAGTAAATATCTGAGGTTTTGGTGGGTTTCATTGTTTTGGTGTTGCTTTTCCTATCGTGGTCATGGAATGTGCTTCTGTAAAACGTACAAGTCCCTTTGGAAGCAGGAGGGAAAGCTGCTCGTAGGATTTTCCGTAGGTACAAATTGAAGTGTTTAAGGGCACATTCGCCCTGGATTTATTTGCACAACTCTGTTAATTAATAAGGATGGTGCACGTGCTCACAGGTACTCTTGAATAAAGTTATTTTCTACATAAACATTAAGAAAAGAAAGGAAACCCCTTTTCCAAGGGTGCTGGTCCAATAACCCATCCAGCTTTTTCGGGATCTAAGGAAGGCACACAGGGAAAATAAGTTTAAATTTTCCTTTAAAAGTTCCACCTTAATTTATAAGATTTTGATTTTACACAAAGAACTGTAAAGAAAAATAGATACCCCAAAAAGCCATGGCACCTTGTTTATTTAATTAAATTTGAGGTTGGAACCCCAAAGATCCAAACAAACCACACAGAGAATCCCGGAGATTCAAATTCCACGTCTTGGAAAAAAACACGATGGGGGCAATGACTTGTTTAATGATAATGCAATTTAGGAGAAATGAAAAGAATTGCCCACTAAATATTCTCGGCTTGTAGTCAAACTTTATACAAAGCAGGGTGTTAAAAGGACGGCGCATCCATTAGGGAAATATTCCAAAGGAACAGGCAGCACTCAGCTGCCGACGATTTAATCAGCTGGAGGACGACTACGACTGTATTTAAGAGACTTTTGCATTTAGAGAAATACAATCCCAGGCTAAGCTTAATAAATTAGATGAAAATGACCTGAATTTATTTTTAAAAAAAAAAAAGAAAAAGCACCAAAAAAATTCCCATCCCTCATTCCTCCCCCTCCCATCCCGTGCTCCCCCTTCCCATCCCACCGCTCCCCCCCAAATCTGAGCAAATACTGCCCCTGGTATTGTAAAGCTTTGAATGTTTTCACACCCCATTAATTTATTACTTCTCTTGCCTCATCTTTAAATTTTTTTTCCCCTCCTTTTTTTTTTCCTCCTCCTTTCCCTTTTTTTTTCTTTTTTTTTCTTTTTTTTTGTTAAATTCCGACTCCCCGCTGCTACAGCGATTTTCATCTTGTTGTTAATTTTCCCTGCTCCATATGGAGCTCCAGACATTTCACCTGGAGGCTGTACTAGATTTTGCTGTAGCGATCGCACTTCCGGAGGCCAAAACTGTCATTTAAGGTTCCCGGTGCATCTGTCTACGCCAGGCTTTTTTTTTTTTTTTNAAAAAACACTCCCCTTTTTTTTTTTTTTTTTTTTTTTCCCTGGCACCGGGAGAGTGTGAATAACAAATTGGATGCACCTGAGATTCGGATGATTAGTGTGTTTTGTGGAGCCGGGCGACTTGTAAGCAGATCGCTGTAGGGATGGGGAGGGCTAAGCAGCCACCCCGGGTGAATCCCCGCTCTCGCCCCTTCCACGCGGGATGCGCCGCGGAAAAAAGCGGGAGCATCCCGGCAGCCGCGGCGCGCGGAGCACCAAATATTTCATCCTGCCTTGTCATTGATTAGAAAAGAGCCTTTAATTTCATTTCACCCCATGTTGTGATTAATTTGCATTCTTTGTCAGAAGTTAATGGAGTTTTTTATGGTTCGCTCTGAAATCCTTGAAGACATCGGAGTTGATCTGATGTTTATACAACCGCCAGCGGAATTTTTGCGTTTGATTGATGGAGAGCTTGATGTTATTCCAAACGGCTTTTTAAGCTGTTTTTAAGAATTATTTGAATAAAATGCAAGCAAGATATTGTTATAACGATGGAGATTATCTGTTAAAAATCTGTTTCAAATAAAGAACATGATAAGTAGGAAAAAAGAGATCAAAAAGACAGGAGGAATGATGGACGCAGGAGATGATATTTGTTAAAATAGATCAGCCAAGGATTCAAATAACTTATTTCAAAATGCAGTGGAAGCAAGAGACCTTAATTTAAGGCTCTTTTTTATACATAGAGTTTATTTTTGCAGCAGGAGAAATAATGAGAATAAATTAGGGAAGAATTTAGTCATAGTTGGATTTTCCTTTTTTTTTTAATTTTTTTTTTCCTCTCAGCTTTTCCCCCTTCCTTTTCCCAGCACTGTGAGCACAGGAGCTCAAACTGGGAGAGACAAGGCTGTCAGAGCTGGTAGTTCAACAAAATGATGACATATTCCTGGTCTCAAGGAAGAGGCATCCTTAAATCCCACTGCAAAGGAAGCAGAAGTGGGTAATAGGAAATTTTATAGCCCAGGAAAGCGCTCGCTGTGGACCTACCGTGGCTTTGCTTCCTGAGAAAATGTAACAGGGAAAAAAACCAAACCACCCTCAGTGGAAGCAAACGGCTTTTTGCTCCTCCTGGTAGGGAAAGGTTTGCACTTTTCCCAGATCCCAGCATTTGAAAAGCCTCGGAGAGACAATGCAGAACATTCCGGGCCAGATCCTCAGCTGGAGCAGCCCCGTCCTGCTGCTCCGGGGGGACTGGGGACAATGAGCCTCCCCCAGCCTTGGGACACGGCTCCTCTATCCAGCAGGACAACACCTTGCCGTTCTTTTTGTTATTATTATTATTAATATTACTATTATTCTTCTATTTCTGATCCAAAGCTGAGGGGTTTTGCAAGGTTTGATTTTATTTTTCCTCCTTTTGATTTCTCTCCTCTCCTCAGCAAATTCTGCCCTCACTGTGATTTCTGCAAGTAAGATTTAATTCTAGGTCCGAAAGCTCCCGTGCCAGCTTTTCCATGGAAAACACTAATTTATTTGCTGTATCTTAGTTTGCTAAATAATTGCCTGGCTTGAAATGAAGTTGCTGCTGTCTGATCCCTGTATTAACACGGTCTAAGATTCTTTTTGTTCTCTGTAATCCATACTATTGACCAAATTTGGCCTGGTTTCATTTAAATGGAAGCAGGTTGTCAAGGCAAAACATATTTAGTTAAAGTTGGGATGTGAAATAACCATTTTAGTGTTGTTTTTTCCATTGGCAGAAGCATCCTTTAAGCATTCATTTATTTTGGGAGGATAAATTGAGGGTTGTTTACAGCATGTTTCCTGGTAAGAAAGAAATGTTTTGTCTTCCAGATCTATCATTACATCGAACCATTTAAAAGACATTAAACACTGTTCAAATGCTAATGCCAAAATAGTGAATGAAATTGTTGTGTAATATCTTAAATATGATAGATTTGTGCAAATCATTTTGCTTTTATAATATATTCCAGAAATCACTGGCAATATTTGAAGTCATCTGCTATTGTTTTAAACTCTTCCTAATTTCTTAGCATAGGTTTCATATAGATCATTCCTGATAATTTACTTCAAATATATTTTGCTTTATTATTTTTTTTCTCCGTAGCTAGAAATAAGTTTGAACTTCAATTTGATTTGCCTGTCAGAAACATGCTGTAAAATTGGAATTTAGTTTTAGTTTTTCCAGAGGTGCTTTCGTATTTGAAAAATTGAGAGATTTTAGAAAATTTTAAAAAGATCTGCTAGGAATCTGAAATATAAGGAGAAAAAATGTATTTATTTATCCTAATCTTCCTGATTTTTTTTTTTTTTTAATGTAAAATTGATGTTTAGGTAACATGGTCAAGTGTGGAAATGGAGGTAACCAGTAAAACCTGATTTTATAATATGTTTTAATGTGATTTAGTATGTTTTAACAGTGGATTATTGGCTTGGGATCTTGAAAGGTTGATGGTTTTTTTTTACTCTCTAATCCTGAGGATTCCAGGCAGTCCGAGGGAGCAGAGCTCCGACTGTGTTTTGTTTCAGGACTTCTTCTGTCTTGTGTGGAATGAGATGGGCTTTAAGGTCCCTTCCCACCCAAACCATTCCAGGTTTCTATGAAATACTGAAATTCCTGCAGAGATATTTTTCCAAATGTAGAAGGATCTCCTGCATGAGTTGGTACTTCTGTGGGATGGGAGATGTCCCTGGAGTGCTTGGAAGGAAACTTCTCTCCCAATTCCCGTTCCTGCCATGGATGCCCATGAAGGAGTTGCTTGAATGGGACCTTAAACCTGGGATTTGAGCTTCCCTTAGGAAGAAAGGCTGCAGAGGGTGGAAGGATTTGTGTGGTTGGGTTGGTTCAGGTGGCCATTGGAGAACTGTCAGGAAATATTGGATTTACTGAAATTTTATCATCATTGAAGACTGGTTTGGGTTGGAAGGGATCATCCCATTCCACCCCCTGCCAGGGGCAGGGACACCTTCCACTATCCCAGGGTGCTCCAGCCTGGCCTTGGACACTTCCAGGGATGGGCAGGCACAGCAGCGCTCAGAACAGGCTCTGTTGGCCTGGATGGAGAGCAGGTTCCTCCTGAGTCTCCCAGGAACTGGAAAAGACCAGAGACAAGCTCGGTGCTCCTTTGCCTGTTTCCTGGCCAGAGGTGCAGCTGTGAGAGCTCAGATTGGAATTGTTCTCAGCCTGTTTGAGGAGCAACAATTCCTGCTCCTCAGAGGCTGTGAGGCACTTCTGGAGAAGGGCACAGCAATCCCAGTGTTTGGTCTGTGCCAGAGGCTGAGGAATGTGTTCCCACAGGAGCAGGGTCATCTCCTCCTCTTCTGGGTGGTGATTGCTCAGCATAGTGAGGAACCTCCAGCCCCAGATAAGGAGTGAATAATTTTGAGGTCTAGGCAGGTGTTTCCCTCATCTCCAAAGCATCCGTTCTTCTGCCAATCCCATGGAACCGTGCGTGGGTTTAATTCGTGAGAGCCCAACACAACCCTCCATGGGCAGCCCAGTGACACAGGAGGGGATGCTCATTGTGTAATGTTGTGCCTCAGCCCACTCAGCGCCTCAGCTTGGGTATAAAACTCCCCTCATGAACCCAGATTTTTATCGCTCTGGGTTATTCCCTTTCAGCTGTCCCTGGAATTGTGACAGCTGCAGTGATCACAGTTGGTTTTGCAGCTCCTTAAAGGAAGACCAGGATTTTTCTCGATGGCTTGAAAAGTGACAGACTTCAGCAATCCACATTTTACCTGTTTCTCTTCAAGCCAGAAGGGACTTGCAGGGGTGTCCTTAGGAGCAGGGACAATCCTGATGGATATTCAGCTGCTGCTCTTCAACCCTGCTGGTGTTGGAGGCCCTCATCTCCTTAGATTTGTTCCTCTGCTTTATTCCTAGAAAGGTTTCCCATGCTGCAGGATACAGGAGTAGTTGTGTGTGGAATGAGCACAGAGCAGGGATGCAGGAGGGGTGGTGGTTCTGATGTCCTTGCTCTGTTTTCAGGCTGCAGACCCCAGTTCTTTTGGTCTCCCTGGATTTCTGACTGCCGTGCTTCTCCTTTGGATGTTCCCACAGCTCCCTGGGAATGCCCAGGCTGAGGCACAAGGAGGAGGGATAACCTGAGTGGTTTCTGTCCTCCTTCCTGGACATCCCACCATTGTGTTTGCCCTTTGATTTTTTGGGGGTTTGGACTTTGATGGATCCCTCAGAGGATTGCATGATTTTATTCCTGCTCAGTTGTGATCGGTTTTCCTCTTCCATAGTGTCCGGTAAGTTTTCCTGCTGTTCCTCTCTATTGTCACGTGGTTAAAGATGGGTGACACAAAGCAAGATCTGGGTGGAACAAAACCCAGTTCTTTATTTGATGTCTCTTTGACCATTCTTTGTTCTCTTTACCCCTCTTTTTGTGGTGCTGGGAACAAGGCCTACAGGCGTGGTTTGATGGCTTGGGGTGATGCTTGGATTCGGTGATCTTGGAGACCTTTTCCAGCCTAAATCATTCCAAGATTTTTAACAGCAGTTTGCTAAATTTGCTGGTTTTTGCTTGTCCCCGCTCCTGCTGGCTGAGGGATTTGTTGTCAGGGTATCCTGGTCCTGCTCTGGTGTAGTAGTTATTGCTGGGAGGAGTTACTGTTACCACAGTCCCTCCAACAGTGGGGAGCTTTCCATGCCCACTTTGTTGAATTGTTTCTAAACTCTGGTAAAGAGATTTCTCTGAGAAGTGGCTGCAGTTCAATGGTGGATGAAATAATCTCTTTATATAAATTTGTTTGGAGACCTCAGGGAAAAGCAGCGTAATATAATTGTAAGAATATATTTAATATTAAGGTTGTTGTGAATTTTTTTTTTTTTATAATTTTTCTTTTTTTATGTTTTGCGACAGTGATTGAAGTTTGCCATTTGCAAAATCCCCAGATGGGGATGGGGAAGGGTGTTTGGAATATCAGGAACAAATTAGGGGGGTCATTCTCACTGGTTTGGTGCTTTGACTTCTTGCAGAAGTATGAGAAATTGCAGTTTTGCAAGAAATTGTAAAATATATTTGAAGATCATCCTTTAATGCCACAGGAATTAACCCATGGTAGTGAAGCCCCCATGGAAACCAGAATATTTAGATATTCCTTTATCTTTTATATCAGAGCAGAGACAAGGCTTTTGTCAGTAGGGCACAATGTTAGTTTTTACTCTTGAAACTCAACTCTCATTTGTACAGATGAAAAATAAGTTCTGTCTACTTCTAAAATCCACAGGAAAATAAATGTTGCACTGTGAGGCTTCCCTTAAAAAATCATAACTGTATGATTTGTTGGTCTATGGGTTTTCTGTTAAGAAAAAACTATCAGGAGCTTGAAAAGCAGTATATATGTAAAGAGAAAATTTGTTAACTGATATGGGAAGATGTAACCCTGGGTCACCTGCAAATCTCTCAAACAAGAGCTCCAGGGCAAGTCCTAATTCCAGGGAGTAAAAGCGAAAATTAAAGCTGTAGCTGGTGACTCCTCCAAGTTACCCGGGGTGGATTCATTTGAGTTTCCTTGATTGTGCTGGTGACTGGAATGTGAAAGGGATGGGAGAAGTCTTCTCAGCCACTTCCCGGCCCAAGGATCTCCATGGAGACAGAAAAATAACCTGATGGTCTGTCAAAAGTTGCCTTTCATAACCAGAGGCATTCATTAAATAGGAGATGAAGCAGGAGACAAACTTTGGCATTTTTAACCAACCTTGGGGGAAAAAAAAGCCTTTTGGAGATTGTGCTTTATGGAGTGGTTTATCCAGGTTCCACATGGTCTGAGAAATACTCTGTTAATGGGACAGATCTATTGATCATTTGCCCCATTTCTGCAAATCAAAAACTGTCCTGTGCAGAGTTGAACCCACAGCAAATACAGGACAGGTTCAAAACTATCAGATACTGGAGCTAATTCTGCAAATTCAGACTGTTTCAGTTGCATTTGGAAAGGCTGGAAAAGCTTCTGAGCGGGAGGTGTTGGTGATGAGCAGGGCAGGGCTCAGAGATGTTCTGGTGTGGCTGAGGGAGAGTCTGGGTTGTGAAAGGCTAAAAGTGACTTTTCCGAAGTGGGAATGATCATAGAAACTTGGAATGGTTTAGCTGGGAAAGGCC
>VWZW01002310.1:100373-121018 GCA_013397115.1 Edolisoma coerulescens
AGGGATTCTGTGACCTTCTGGCAGCTTTCACATCTTCTCCTCAGGATCAGAACTGCTCCAGTCTTCTCACAAAAACTTCAAGCAGGGAACTTTGTGCGGGCTGTAAACATCCGAGTGCCGAACTACCTTCACCGTTGGCATTTTGGTATTTTTTTAAACTTGGTTTATGTTCCACAGCAAGTGAAGGCATCATTCTCCTGAGTTGGTGATCAGAGTGCGTTGTGTGGGCAGTTAAAGCTCCAGGTGACAGAGCACAGCTCAGCTGAAAGTTCTTTAAGTGCCACTCACTTTGTTTTGGACAACACTCGATGTCAGAATGAAAGTATTCAAGATTAGAAATCTTGCTGTTGTAAGACTGAATATTCTGGATCCAATTTTCCCCTTGGCTCTAAGGAGGTCCTAAAATTCCCTTGATCCTTCCCCCTGGAGCCAGCTAAAAGAGCCTGATCCAGGAGAACCTAGAAATGTTTTAAAGTGATGAAATGGAGACCTTGATTCTTTCTGGTAGTTGCTTATTGTGTTGGTAGTCATCAGATTTGGTAGAACTTCCACCAAAACAGAGCAGGAATCCAAGTTAATGTTCATTATCATTAATTCATAGGATTAATTAGTTCAACTGCCCAGAGAAGCTGTGGCTGCCCCATCCCTGGAAGTGTCCAAGGCCAGGTTGAACAGGGCTTGGAGCAACCTGAGATAGTGTACACTATGGAATAAAAACTGCCCATGGGAGTGATTAGATGTTCTGCAGTAGTGAGATTTTTTGAGATTATTTTAAACTCTTAGTGAAATACCTGAAACACAGTGGGTCACTCTGGCAGTTTGAAAAGTGTATCTGTTCATTTTCTAGGACTTGAATTGACTTGCAGAAAGGATGAAAAAGTGATTGGAGAAGCAGGATAATTGAACCAAAACAAGCCAGACACAGTGGTTCTTCTGAAATCACAGCAAACTGTGCCTGATGGGTTTTGTTGAGAAATGATCTTATGGGGCTGCTAATGGCATCGGGGCTGGGATTATTTTTTAATGGCAGAATTAGTGAGGAGCATTGTGTGCATGGGAAACGTGCCTGCCAGAACCTTTATTTTTTACCATGTGGTGACTTATAGTGAGCTCTGATCCAGCTCCAAATAAGACACGCTCATTTAAGCAACAATCCTAATTGGAGCAGCATCTCCCACCATGACAAGATTCCTGCTCCTGGCCCAAAGATGGGGATAGACTCGTTGGTAATGGAGTTCCTCCTGCCACAGCCAGCAATAAAGGCAGGCTGCTGCTATTTGGGAGCTGAGAGCCATTTAATATTCCAGCACTCGGCTGAGGTTGTCTCCAGCTCCGGGAAATGCTGCATGGGAAGCGCCGAGCGGCGCAGATGATTCCCGTTGGGAAGGACACGCGTCGCTTGCTGTGCGTGCAGCCTTTCCAGAGCGCTCCCACATGAAGGAGAATGGAGAGAGGCTGGAAGCAGGAGCCTGGCTTGGAAGATGTCCTGGATGTGGCCCTGTGTTTTGTGGTAGCGCAGCCAAAGAATTTGCCGTGGAGCAGGGTTGTACTTCCCAAGCAAGGGGTGCAGTTTCAAACAATTGGTAAAAGTTTTTGTCGTCGGAATCTGTTCCAGATGCACAAAAGCCTTAGAAATAGAAATTGGAAATACAAACCCCAGAGCCCCAGGAGCAGCTGAGGGAGCTGGGAAAGGGGCTCAGCCTGGAGAAAAGGAGGCTCAGGGGGAACCTTCTGGCTCTGCACAACTCCCTGACAGGAGGGGGCAGCCGGAGGGGTCGGGCGCTGCTCCCAGGGAACAGGGACAGGATGAGAGGGAACAGCCTCAGGCTGTGCCAGGGGAGGGGCAGGTTGGATATTGGGAAAAATTTCCTCATGGAACAGGCTGCCCAAGGCAGTGGTGGAGTCACTATCCCTGGAAGTGTTCAAAAAAGTGTGGATGTGGCACTTGGGGACAAGGTTCAGTGGTGAACATGGAAGCGCTGGGTTGGCAGTTGGACTCAATGATCTTGAAGGTCTTTTCCAACTTCGACAATTCCGTGATTCCATGACTGGAGAAATGCGGGTCACCCAGTTTCACTTGGTGTGTTAGCTCTGAAACTAAATATTATAAGTAGAATCCATAGGTTTTAACGTTCTCACTGCTCATGGTCTCCCATGATATTTTCTCTTGAGCTGACAGAAGACATCTTACCTGTTCCTTCTTCAGATCCCTTCAGATCTCCAGCAATATCCCAGACAACCCACCTGGGCCACTTAAATGTTCTCCTGGCTGAATCTGCAAGGGTCACTCAGTAAATCAAATTCCACTTCGAAATTCCAAGTACTGCAGCACTGATTATAATTCTGCATTTTCCTTTTAGTGCATTAGAAATTCTCAGTGTAAAAGGTAAATGAGACAGGTCTCCATTTCCAGTTCGGTGGCTGGTGGGTTGCTGGGTTCTGCACCTCTGCAGAAAAATGTGGGATTAGGTTTTTCAGGAAAATCAGAGCTCTGTTTGTAGCATTTTTGGCATCCCTTGCAGTGGGTTGAGAAGTGACATTATTTGCAAGGCTCTTCTAAGCGTAGGTACTTATTTCCCTGTTACCTTGTATTATGTAGGAAATCACTGTTTAGAATCATTTTAGGTTGGAAAATACCTCTAAAATCATCAAATCCAACCATTTAGTTGCTTCCTCAGCTGTATTCCAGCTGCAAAATTCCTGAAACCTTCTAAAAATGTCATTTTTCCTGATCTCTGCTCAGCTCAGCATTCCCTGGGTGGTTGCAGCTTGGGTACAAAGATCCCAAAAGCCCAAACCCAGGAGCTTTGTTGTTTTCAGCATTTCAGCTTCCCATCCTTTAGATCCCATGGGATTTGGCTTTAGAGGTGTCTGCTCTGCATCTGGAGAAAGTTGGAAGGACAGAAAGCTGGAATGCATCCAGTAGAATCCTTTAAATTTTCCTTAAGCTCTCCAGGGCTATTTTGTTTAACCTTTGTGTAGCTGGAGTGTCCCTTCTAGGAAAGCAATTCCTGCCAGCCCCTGGAGCAGTTTGGGCACCAGCTCTGTAGTTAAACATCAGCTCTGCTTTCCAACCTTTTCTTCTTCATCACCTGAGATAAATTAAGTTTGGTTTCAAAGGTGCCATAGTTTGTAATCTCACTGTGACTGTGATTTAGATGTTGCTTTTGGTTTGCTTGTTTTTAATTGTATTGAATTAGGGAGGAAAAGAACTGAATTTCTGCCCATGAGTTTTAAATTATTGTGTTATTCCAATTCCATCAGAATCTTGGGGAGGGAAGAGTTCCAAGAGCAAATCCTGGTTTGTACAAACAGGAGGCAGCATTGCAAAACCTGCCTGTTTTAACAAGTCAGGCAGAAATTGAGAAGAAAAATTAATTAGTTGTCCTCATGAATCCTTTCCCTGATAGCTTCATGAGTAAGTAGAGAGAAGCTTTCCATGAGTTTCTTGAGCATTTCTGTTAAGTGCCCCCACAGAGATACTCGGTCTCACAAGACTGCAGTTTAATCTAGCTCAAGGACTTTCCAAACTCCACAAATCAAAGACCTCTTTTTTTTGTGTATGTCTTCTAAATCCTTACTCCAGAAACATTTAAGAGCATCACTTAATGCTGGTGGGGTGTTAACGCTGAGCCGTGAAGCATTTCAGTGTCAATATGTTTTCAAATTTTCCCATGGAAAAAAATTAACTTGCACTTAATACATGTTTTCTGTATAGTTGTTGCTATTATCTTTTTTTTTTAATGTGGTTAAATGTATCCCTCTACTTCTTGTAATAGCCTTTAAAATTCCCAGGATGTTCAGCTTGATCAAATAACATGAGGAGTGTTTCCTCTCGAGCCCTGAATTCCTTCACCTTATGAATCCACGCTGCATTTTGCTCTTGCTATAAATGCAGTAAAAAAACTCCAAAAGGCTCAGAATGAAACAAGATTTAATTTCTTTTTCTTTAGGAATTTCTCCTTAGATTCTCAGGTGTTGATTTAAATGGGTGAAACCTGAAAATTTCTGGAGTTTTATAGATTTCCATAAGTTATACGTGTGTGTGTGTGCCCAAACCTACAATAATTTGTCTTGTGGATAAGCTGGTTTAAGGAATGGTTTTATGGAGACAGAAACTGTGACCCTACCAGTGTATGAGATTCAGAGACTGATATAGGAACAAGGTAAAACCACAGGTAGGAATTGCTGAATAATTACCTTTAGACCAACCTGAGCAAGAACCTTCCCAGGAGGACAAGCTCATTTAATGGTTCCTAAAACTCAATCTTGTGGATGTCAATGGTCATGCTTGATTATTTGCTGCAGTGTTTTATGAAAAAGCAATAAAAATGCATCGGGAGGGTACAGAGGAGGAAAGGGAACAACAAATGGGTTGAGTTTTTCGCCGGGTCCCCTCGGTGCGCGCAGGTAGGGGCTGGTGTCACGCGGCGCTGCCTCGGCTCGCTGAGACGTGTGGCTGTGTGCGTGTCTGCCCAAACCCGCCGTGCTCTGCTGCCTGATGAGCGGCAGGAGACCAGCCAGGAGAGGGAGAAATTCTTGGTTTGTTTGAGAGAAAAAGCAATTACAGTTCCGGTGGAAGGATTAACCTGTTTTTGCAGGCCCTTCGGAGAGCCCCGCTAATGGGCACAGAGCCTGTGAGGGGAGGAAATGCCGTGTCCCACACTCTGGATTATTCCTGCTCTTAATCACTTCTTTCCTCCCTTTTTCTGGGCTCTGAAAAATATCCCCCAGCAGCAAATGCTGTAACCAAATAATCCCAATATCCACTGGGTTATTTAACCAGGAGCACCTGCGCGCGTTCCTTATGGAGGGAGGCTCCTGATGCTCCCAGGAAACTGAGGAGCAGGCAGCACTGCTGGGAGAAGAGCTGGTCCTCACAAGATTTGAGGTGTAAGGTAGGCCGTGTTTTGGGGATGAAGAGCTGGTCCTCATGAGGTTTGAGGTGTAAGGTAGGCTGTGTTTTGGGGATGAAACATTGGCCTTTCGACCTTGGTTCTGTCCAGCTCGAGCTCTGGAAATAAACGAGTTTCCTGTGCCGCTCCAATCCCAGCACACAAAACTTCACACCAAGGTGCCCCCATGGATAATTTGTCACATTTGGCACCTGCTACTAAGAAAAGAGCAAGAAGTGACCCGGTACAGAGATGTAATCATCCTTCACCTTCCTGCCCGGGGTGGGAGCCGAGCAGGAACAATCCAGGAATTCTTTCAAGTCCGGGCCTCGGAGCCACCTCCAGCCACCGCTGGCTTCTGCCAACTTGTTACTTGTCGGAAATCCCCTGCATTAGGGTCGTTCAGGCCTTTTGAAGTAGATTGGCTGGAAAGGCAGAAATAGGTTTTTTTTGTTGTTGTTTTATATAGATGTATTGTTTTAGGAACGCTGTGGAAGAAAGTCGTCTTGTAAGAGTAAATTGAAAGTCAGACCTGGATTTTATCTTTATACGGAGAGTGGGTTTTTTAGGAATGTTGTGGAAGGAAGTTGCCTGGAAGGAGTAAGTCTAAATTGGGAAATGGATTTTATTTATTTATGTGTGTGTGTGTATATATATATATATATAATTTTTTTAGGAATGCTGTGGAAGAAAGTTCTTCTTGTAGGAGTAAATCTGAATTTGTACAATATTGTCATTCACTGATCTCATTGTAGCCAAAGACCATTCACTTAAGAGTTGGACTTGGTGATCCTTGTGGTTCCCTCCAACTCAGAATATTCTGGGAACTACAGTGCATTTATTACCTGTAATTGCACCTGGCAGCATTTCTGGTGCATCTAAAACTTGTTTTTCTAAAAAAAAAAAAAAAAATATCACTGTTTGGCCACAAAGTGCAATGCAGCTGCTATACAGAAGTAAATACATTTTTGAAAGCTTTCATATAAGAGAAGCTGGAGTGCATAAAAATTCTTTAATCCTAGAGCTTCTGAGGGCTGGAGTGATAAGGCTTTGCAAAGCACAGGCATTATTTATTAAATGCTGCCATTTCAGCATCCATGAGGAGTTAGAGCAGGAGCGTGTGCCCAGAGGAGATGCTCATTCCACAGGCAGGGAGTGCTGGGGGAACCCAGAGCCGAGAGGAGCTGAGGTTTGGTTTGCTGGTTCTGGTAACTTCCCTCCTGTGGCCATGGAGCCACAGGACCATGGCAGCTCCTTCTGCACAAGCAGAGCTGAGGGGAAGGAACGGGAAAATTTAACCCTTCCCAGGCAGGGAGTTCACAGAGCAGCAGGAATAAAACCTGTTTGCTTTTGGGCATCCACTGGGAATTCCAGCCTCTGTTGCCACCAGGTTCTTGTAGGACGTGCTGGTGGCGGTTGTCCATTGTTCCATCCATGGGGCTGGCCCCAAGGGAAGAGGAACATGGATTGGATCCCAAGTTTTCCATCACCACCCTGATGGCATCACTCAAACTTTTTTCCTCTCGCCCTTCCCTCACTCGGCGTGCACAGTTGGGCTGGTTTGGAGAAATCAGAGGCAGCTCTTGTCTTCTCCTAGATTCCAGTTATGGAAATGTTGCTTGAATGCTTAGGGAAAGCTGTGTTTCCTGGTGTTCCAGTTAGAGAAGCTGTGGGATTTCTCCTACAGGAAGGATGTGATAAATCTCAGGCTTTCAGTTGTTCTGAGAAAATGTTTCACTCTCAAGAAATTGTGTGTTGGGGTAAGACCCCTGAAGGTGTGGAAAGCCTGGGGGTTTTCGGTGTTTGATGCCAGTCAGGAATGACTCCCAGATTCCATTGACATAGGAGTTTCCAAAAATAATAAGCAACTCCAAGCTGTATCCATTGAATTTTCCTCTTGAGGTTATCCATGTAAACCTCCAAACTGGACAGGAGAGGGAGGAAGGTGCCTTATCCATGTTTATTTGTGGATTTGCTGGACAGTATTTGTTTTGTGAGCCTCGGTAGCATCTCTGCCACTGCTCTGCTTCGGGGGAGCAACCAGAGCAGGAGACATTCCAAATAATCCGTTTGAGGAGTAAATGAGGGTAATGCTGGGATCTGTAATTCAAACTCATATTGCAAAGGTTCTAGAGGATTGGTTGGCTTCTGGACACGCTCTTAGGTGGTTCTTTCTTCCTTTGTTCAGACCTGTGAGGGGGGGAAAAGGAAGATACAGATCCTAATGTTATTGCTGCCTTCAAAGAGAGGGTTTTGGGAGGGATTGTTCAGTATTCTCATTCTGAGGTCTTCATTTAGATAATGGGACTTCCCCTGACTCCAGGGAAGTCAATAAGGTTTATACCAGAGCCCTGGCACTCTATAAATTAAATATTAGGAGCAGTGTTTGAAGTTTAAAGCTCTCCCTCCTCCTCCAGCTCAGATTTTCTGCTGCTGTGCTTTTGTCTTTCTGCCTGAGCACCTTGCTGACAAGTGCTAATAACAAAATGCCAAGAGAGGGTCCAGTCGGAGTTACCACCCATTAAACATTCTGAACTTGTCCTTTTGCTCATAGATTGTGCATAATTAATAATTAAACGGTTTCAGTTGTAATGGGTTGACCTCCTTGAACTGTTCATTATTCACAAGGCAAAGGCATCACTCAAACTTTTTTTCCCCTTGCCCTTCCCTCGCTCGGCGTGCACAGTTGGGCTGGTTTGGAGAAATCAGAGGCTGCTCTTGTCTTCTCCTGCAGCAGATCCCAGTTCTGGAAATGTTGCTTGGATGCTTAGGGAAGCAGCCAGTCCTGGGAATAATGGTCCATGGATCCTTACAACCCTTTGTGTCTTTGCTGCCATTTTAGCATCATCCCCAGTGTCGAGGTCTTTATGATACTGGTCAAAAGCTGTGGCAGTTAATGAAAAGGAAACAACCATTTCCCAGTCAAAACTGAAAATATCTGTTCCTCACTCCTTTAAAATCTTGGTTTTCTACTTTGTTTCCTTCTATTGTGTGATTTCATTTTGTAGGGGGGGAAAATAAGGCAGATTACCAGGGTGAGGCAAATGTGACCATATTGCATCACACGGTGTAGCTTTGCTTTATTTCCTTATATTCCCATCTTCTTGAGAGTCACACAACATCTGGGAAGCCTCAGGATACAAAATAGGCTGTATCTGCACATCCTGGTACTTGAGCAGCCTGGTCTAGTGGAAGGTGTCCTCAAGATTCAACCTTGATTTCCTTGAGCCTCCCAAAAGGCTTTCAGTTTTTCAGGCAAATATCGGATAAATCTGTGTCCACAGTCTAAAATCCTCAGGATGACTCTTAGAGCATCTCCTTTCCATCCTGAGATCCAGTGTGTGTTCAGCTCCACTCTTCCACACCAAATCTCTTCCTCAGCTCCCAAGAACAAACCAGCCCAGGCACGGCCATGGCCAGCAGGTCTGCATGGGGTTGAAATACCTGAATTGAACAGGAAAATATGCCCCCAAAAATGAAAAAAAAAAAGATTTAACATTTACTTCCATCCAGGTGAAATTTTGTTAGGCAGGAGCCCCTTGTTCCCTGGCTGTGCTGCAGGACAGGAGCTGCATAGTCCAGGGTTTTCTGCTGATGTTGGAGCAACTTCTCCCCTTGCCTGGATGAGCCCAGAGGGTTTGGAATAACCAGAGTGGGATGCTGGTGGCTTCAGAGCAGCTCATCAGCTTCTCCTCCCCTCTCATAATGAGGTTTCTCTCGATTATGGGTCCGTCATCTCTTGTGAATGCAGAAATTATCACCTCCCAAATGAGTGTGAAGTGCTGGATGCCCATCCTGATCCCGCAGCGTGGACTGAGCCGAGCTGGCAGCCCCTCGGAGGGATGGTTGGGTTGGAACCAGCTCCTCACTTGCAGTTTAGTTAAAATAAACAGCAGGGGTAGATTGCTGGGCAGAGCCAGCTCCCCAGGGAATGGTCTCCCATGGATTCTGTGCCTGGAGCATTTCCTACCTGTCCCTTTTTGGGTCCATCCCAGTGGCTTCAGGGAGAAACCCAGGAAGGCCAATCCTGCTGGGCTCTGTCTGAGCGAGGCTGGCGTTCTCCTCTGCGTTTTCTCTCTTAATACAGATAATTTTCATGGGCAGTGCTTTGAAGTGGAGAAAGTTTAATTGTGCTGCTGATTTCCTTGTGTTCCCTCCACTCCCCAGCAGAAACCTTGCCTAGATTGCTGTCATTTCTGAGTTTGGAAACAATAACCTCTCGCTCACCCAGGCTGAGTTCAAAGAGAATTTGGCCACGTTCTATCAAACACTCCTTGTATTTAATAGAAGTCTTTGAAAATTGTCAAGCAATTTTGGCTTCTCCTTTTACTCTTCAGTTACTTTTGATTTAATTGTATTTTCCAGCAGTTTCCAATTGTTTGAATTGGAAACAAAGCCTTAATAAGAGTTCTAGTTAATTTTCTGTCTTGTAATTACCGATCTCATTTTTCTGATAATTGGCCACAGCAATTATATGTATATTTACTAATCACATAGGAGGCTCTGCAGTCGTGTCTATCTGCCACCATTGATAATGGCACACACATTGCAGAGGTGCTTTTATCATCTTCTTTTTTCCACTACATCAAAGCTATTTCCCTGTTCTCCATAATGAATACATGCATGCATTTGACACAGTTGTGTGCTAGAGAAATTGTTTGGCTCCCACCAAATGCTGCACGCTCCGAGTTTCTTGCCTGCAGCGCTGGAAGGTTGTATGTAATGATATATTGCTCATCCAAATGGCCAAAGCACTCCAAAGCACAGTGAGATTAAAATAAGTCATTCCTTTGTTAATTTAAATAGGTGCATGTATCATACTTTGCAGGGTACTTTGTGGAGGGATGTCAGGGAGGAAAAAAGACGCCGAAAGGTATTTTTAATAGCAAATGAGAATAGATGAGAATGGAGTCATTTGCAGCTGCGTGTTTTATGTGGCTCTCTTGTTCCAACTGTAGGTCTAATGAGATGACACTGTTAAAGTACTCTGCAGTGTAATTTCATTACATCCTGAGCTGTTACACTATAAACACAGTGGAGCTCTCCGTCATTCTTGGAAAAACTCCTAAATTCGTAAAGCCCTTCTTTGCAAATGGTGATGTTGTTTGTTCCCTGTTCCTAATTTTTTTTTTTTTCCACTCATGTTCTTTTCCTTTTTTTTTTTCTTTTCATAAATACTGGCTGGTTGTTTTGTTGTTTTCTGCTACTAGCCTGGTAAATCCTGCTTTTTCTTCGCTTTTTTTTTTTTTGGCTTTTAAAAATTCTTTTTGCCTTTTAAATCCTGAACAGGCAGCATATGAGGACAGCCTGGAAAATGAATAAGTGTAAATAAACATGAGTGTAAATAAATAGCGAATGCAGTGAAAGAAACAAAGGTCAACACAAGAATAATTTCACAGCTCTTTGTTAATTACAAGACCATTTGTGTGTTACTTAAATAATCATTAATTTCTCATTTACACTTTCCCTACCTTCCTTTTTACCCTGTGGCTATCATTGTCCTTTTTTCACCTCCCCTCAGTGTCTTTCCACATGTTTTTACCCATTGTGTAATACTCATTAGTTGAAATTCAGTGTTTTATAACACATTCTCTGAAGAATTTGTACCTTTCTCCCTCAAATTCTGCGTGTGAAAAGGGGGCTTTGTCGCTTCCATGGGGCTGTTATTCCTTGGGGTTTGGGGTTTTTTTTTTTTGGTGTGTGTGTGTTTTGTTTCGCTGTTATTTCGCTCTCCTCCTCAAAAAAAAAAATGATCTTCCCTGCTCCTGACTGCGCTCCTTGTCTCGCTGCAATCCCAGGAATCGCCGGTGCTTCCAGCCGGGGAGTTCTCGGAGCCATTTGTGCACTTCATCACTCAATGGTGAGCTGGGTTTGCAAACGTGCCATGCCCTGGATGTAAATGATCCATGCCATTAACTCCGAGCTCCCCGAGACCTTATGGCTTTGCCTGCATCCCTTCCCAGAGAACAGGGACTCGGGGGCCTTGGGCAGATGGGGCAGCAAAGCTGAGCAAACTGTTTAAATTATGTAAACGTTATTTACACAAAGGGTCGTAAAAGTACTTACAAGGGTTGGGGGGTTTGGTTTTTTTTTTTTTCCCCTCTGTTTTAATAAACCTCGGTGCTGAGACTTTGAGAATTCATCTGAGGGAGAAAGTCTGCAAAAGTCATGTGTGTGTTACCATTATTTAGGGGGGGGTTTTAATATTTCTTGTAAAATTGCCTCAATGTTTAGGAAGGCAAGCAGCCTTGATGAATTCATTGGCTTCTCAGTAAGTAATTTTTACTGAGAGTCGTGGTTTAAAACACACCACTGGGTATATTTGCTGTCCTTAAAACGGAATAGTTCATTGGAAACCTTTTAAATTAAAGGAGAACTGGGGAGAGGAGGAGGTTGTAGAATAAAGAATACAGTTCTTGAGTGAGTAGAGGATACAAATCTGGAGGGTGAGAGATCCTAAAGAAGCAAAGCAAAGGGAAAAATCTCTTTTTAACTGTCACACACCCCCCAAAAACCAAATAATTTAAAAAGGGGAGGCATTTATGCCCAGCAGAAGAAATAAGCTTGAATTTTGTAAAAATAGGAAGTGTTGGAGGGAGAAACATCCCCTCTTGCAGGGCTGGGTGGTCAGCTGGGTTAAATCAGATGGAGCCACCTGAGTGGGAGCTGTAGCTGGGTGGGAGCAGGAATCCAGGGATGTGTCCTTATCCAGGGATGTGTCCTTATCCAGGGATGTGCCTTCCCCCAAGCCCTCAGCCCCACACAGAGCTATAGGTTGGGCTTTGCACATTTTGGGGTTTTCTGCCACACACCAGGGCCACTGCAGCAAAAGTGACCCCAAAAAACTGAATTTTGAACATATCATAGAGGAGAAAGCATCTCTGAGGCCTGCTACAGTCTGTAACAAATACGGACACAAGAAGCAGCCTGATGATCAGTTAATTAAAGTAACTAAATAATTAAAGTTTGTGTAACAGAGGCCTCAGTTTTCAATGGGTTCAGCTTACAAAGACCAAGGATATTTGGAGGATTCTGCAGCACAAGCCTGGGTGTGGAGCTCCAGGCTTTTATCCTCCCCAAAATATTGATGACAGACTGGTTTAAAAAAAGGAATGGAGGCAGAGGGAGGGATAACCTGTGTTAAAATCTCCACAGATGTCAACCTGCAGCAGAAGTGGTGGTGGCTAATAGCCTTGTGTTCCCTGGGGACGCAGCTACTTTGGACTGTCAGATTAGAACTGCTGCCTCAGACAGCTTGTGGGACTTGATTATTTGAGGGGCTTGTAGTTAGTTGTAGGGGAAGGTAAATTGTGTCCTTAATATCTCCAATTTCCAGCACAGCTCATTTGGTGTTTTATATCCAGTGTTGTATCAGCTTTCTAGTGGGGGGAATTACTGCTTTAAAAAAAAAAAATGAAAAAAAGCAAATGAGGAGCAACTATATCTTATTTAAGCAGTCGATTTGGAATAACTATGAGGGATGTCAAGTGAGCAGCATCCCAGACTTTATGCCAGGCTCTCCATAAAGCCTGGCTGTTTGGATATAATGCAATTAGTCAGTAGGCAGCTCCTGATGGTCACCTCTGTGCCACGTTATTGTGTTCCCTCATGCGGCTAAGCACGGCCTCCACCAGCTAATTGCACCTGTTGCATGGGAAACCAGGACTGTTTGGATGAGAAACATGATCTTATAAACAGGTTAATGCTGTGTAATGAACTATCACCCTGCAGGGGAATGGAAATAAATGGGAAAAAATGAAGGTAGGAACCCCAGGGTATTGCGTGTGCTCCCGAAGCTGTTCAGCGCTGGAGTTGGATTTCCCACCTGTTTGGGTAATTCCTTGTGTTGAGCTGTGTCATAATCCCCAGAAAAATGGGAATCAGCTCTCTATGCCTCCTGAGCTGGCTGGTTTTTAGGGATCTCTGTATTTACACACTTTCCATGGTTACAAACAGTGTGGAGCCCTACATCCCATAAGGGAAGGCTGGGAGGGAGGAAAAACCCATAAATATTTTGGTTACTGTTAGGAACCCTGTCTCCCATCAGCACCTAATAAAAGTTAAGAAATACACTGAAATTCTTCGCTCTGTGATAAAAGAGATAAAATCCAATTCAATATTTAAACATTTGAAAGAAATGAGCAGTTGTTTTGATATGAACATTTGGTTTTTATGACACAGCATGAAGAAGCAGCCAAAGGAAAGGCCAGCACCTGAAGATTTAATGGTGAGTGAAACCTCAGTTTGGATTTGTTAGTGAATATTTTTTGGTCATTTACATAGAAATGTATCTAATTTTTTCTGCATTTTTCAGTGTGCTCGGTGCATTTCTCTCTAAACTCTTTCTGCTTGTGCAGCAATTCCGTATTTGCACAGGGCACCCAAAGCAGAGGTGGAATTGTGATTCCATTGAAGTTGGTGGGTATTTTGCTGTTGCCTTCACTTGTGATTTGGGGAGTTAATACAGAATTTTCACAGCCAATATCGAGTTTCAATCAAAACCATTTTGATGCTTGATACACATTTTCTTCCAGTTTGTATGTCCAGGGATTACAGCTTAATGTAGGTCACTCCCTGTCAGCTTTTGCCAGCCTTAACCTTCCCAAATGTGAAGATTGAAAACAGAGGATGTGGTTAAAATATGTATTTTAATGAAATGCAGGAGCCCCTGTTTTCACTGACGTTCATGTAAAATTAAATCAGATTGGCTGGAGAAGAATGAGAGAATATTTGGCCGTGGTGTGTCCATGGAAGGGTTCTCAGGGCTGGAATCTGAGCTCAGAGCCCACTTCTTTAGCTGGCAATTGTCATTTTTCCAATTATTACCTACTGCTATTTACAGCAATTTATACGGAATCATAGTCCCCCGACTCAGATATCTTTGATTTTTAAATGTTTCCTTACTTTCCTTTAAATGCTGTTGGCTGTAACTCGAAAGCTTATCTAAAATCATCATCGTTTATTTGCTGTGAGATATATAGAGATAATTGGAATATAGGAATAATTGTAATGGATTTTAACAAGATCAAGACACTGGTGCATCCTCTCATTTCTCGTTTCCACGCTGGGAGCTGCCAGGAGAATAAACAAGTGTTGGTACTGCAGCAGTTCTCTAGTTGAAGGCTAATCTCTGAGGATGCCCAGGGGCAGGCATCTCACAACCCAGACTAGTCTCAGCTGAGATCCTGGTTAGGGAAGTGCTTAACTGGGAATCTCATTTTAAGGATATTAACTTCCCTAGACCTGCATTTGAAGTTGGGCACCTGTTTAATCATCTCGCTGAAATGAGGCCTCAAAGTTTATCAGAGCCCCTCCACTTTGGGGTGTCTCATACCAAAGCCTTGCACTGCCTGATTTTTGTCTTTTTTATTAACTTTTGATGGCTGGAAAATTCTTGCAGTTAGTCACATCTGAGAAAACTTGGAACAGGTTCTAGAGATGTAGACACATTTACCTTGTGCACTATTCTGCCATGGCTGGATGGCTCAGCTATTAAAACAATGGAATAGGGTTTCATAAAACCTCTATCTGTTTGTAAATGCACATTTTGGTGATGCAATAGGCCTGCCACTTATAAATAAAACATCTGCAGATCACGCAGCCCCCCGTAAGTGTGTGTGGATGTTTGTAAGCAATAACACCACTCCAGGGTGTAGAGCCATAAAAATGAGGCCAAAGGGTGAGTGCCTGCAGTACCAGGGAAGTGCACAGATTTATCTTTCCAACTACATGCCCTGGAGTATGCTAGTCCCCTTTAAAGGAGGTGGTTTTGTAAAATTATTTGGAAATTCCAGTGCCTCTGGAAAAAAAAATAAATAAAAAATAAGCGTTCCTACTTTTTAAACAGTTTAATGCATTTTTTTCCCCCTCCTTTCTATTCAGTTAGAAATGAACTTGCAACAACAACAAGTAGCAAAACAGGAGCTGCTCTCCAGTCAAACCCTTTATATTTTTTCTCTTCCCCAGTCTTGTCAAGGAGCACTTTATTTATAAAATTAATATGAATTAATTAATTATTTAATTAATAGCATTATCTGTCTGTGTATACAGATATACACAACATATCTGTGCCTGAATATGTGCACAGAAATTAACATAATTGCTGGAAAACAGGAAAAAAACTTTAAGTATCACGGAATCACAAGATCATTGAGGTTGGAAAAGCCCTCCAAGGTCATGGAGTCCATTTTATCCCACCTTATCACAACCAGAGCAGAGCACTGAATGCCACATTCCTTGAACATTAATATCCTGTGAATTCTAGAATTTCTCACCACTGTATCCTTCTAATTCCATGTCATCCGTTCCTGAAATTGCCATGTGGTTCTGGTGGAGGTGAGGAGTGGATAGAGGGATGTAAATACTGGTGGGTCTAAGGAATGCACAGAGTGATGCAGTGAAACCCTGGATCTTCAAGGTCACCTTGTCACTGATTTAAACCAGAGCAGGATTTCACCTTGTTCATTGAATTTTAGAGGTTTTTTATATAAAAGCACCGATGATGGGAGGTGTCACACACAACCATCCTCACCTTCAGACAAAACAGAGCATCATCTTCCTCCCCTACAGACACCACCCATACTGGCAGTCACTATTTTGTGACCAAATTAGGATAATTAAAGACTGAAAGCAAAATGAAGGGAGCAGAAGATCGATCTTTTCCTCTCCTCTGCTGACAAACAGTGGATTGTTAAATGCATGTGAGGAGCTCGCTAATACCTGGAGTGCCAGGTTGGCACCTCCACCAGAGTCCCGGGGCTGCAGCAGGGATGGATTCTCCCTGCCTATCATGGAAGAAGCTCCTTTTTTATAAAACCCAAAATGCCTGTTTTGTCAGGAAATAGGGCCAAAGCCGAGGCTGGATGAAATTCCTGTTTAAAGTCAGGCTTTTCATTACCATAGATATCCATGTGCAGGTGAACACTGAATTTCCGTCACAGCTGGCATGGATCGGGTTCCTGTATTTATTTATTTTATTATTTATTTACCCACTGCCCTTTCTTCCATGTAGCCATCCCCAAAACAAGATATCCCGTTGGTTTTTCTGTGTGTACATAATCAAATTAACTGACTTGTTCCACAGGAGTGAAATAAGGAATTTCACCAAGTAATTGGAAAATTGTCCATCCAGGGAAAGGAACAACTTTAGAATTTACCAGTGGTCATTCTAAACTTACTCTAAAATGCTGCTCTTTTATCTCCAGTTTTTCCCTCTTAAGAGAAAGGCAGAGAGTCAATTAAATTGAATATATTCCTGTATTATCACAGGGAAGACTGCACAGCATATTGCTCTGTGTCTCTACTCTCCCTTTCTAACGTGAAAATCTCAACAATTCTTCTGTATAAAGAGATTTTTTTCCCCCTTGCACTTGTGCTTTTTGCCAGAAACACGGAGTTTTCTGCCATCCCAGGCCAGGGCAGTGCATGTTTAGGAGTTGTGGTGTGGCAGCCCAGGGAAGGTTTAAACTCCTGCTGGTGCCCAGAGTCCAGGGAAGCACCCTGAGGCTGGGCTGGCTCCCGGGCTGTGGATGTGACTGTATTTACGGTATTTTTCCAAAGCTTTCCATTCTAAGCTCTATTTAATGGAATCTATGCATAGTAAGTAATCAGGTCAGAGAGAAGCAACATCCCCTGTTTGAGATCAATCGCTGGCTAATACTTTATCTAGGCCACTTTATTATCTCATGCTGATTCCATTCCCATTCTCCTCCTCCTTTGTAGCGTGCACTTCAGCTGTGGTAAAAGTACGGCTCGCATACATATTAAAAACATATACCCATTCTATCTGTATGTAAATGTGGGAGACACAGCTGGATATTGCAGGAGTTTGATTTACTAATAGTTATTATCTGTTCTAGCTGTTCAGAGGCAAAGAGAGTTGCAGAAAACAAGCTAGCGCAGAAATTGCCTTTATGATATCACTACCCTGCTTTTGGTAATTGTTTAAAATCTCTTCTTTAGCTGCAAGCTTGGCCTTTTCTTCTGCAGATTGTCGGTGCTTTTTGGAATTGCTGGAGTCTCTTGGTGAGGTTTTTTTGTTAGTGCAGCATTGAACTCTTCCGTGCTACATCTGGCTGTTGAAACGAGAGATGTTTATGCAGAGAAATTGTATTTGAAACACCAAAAGTCGGGAATGGAGCGGTTTTTCCCTTATGCTTTCCTGTGGAGGCATCAAAGCACAGTCTTTAGGATGCTGCTGGATTTCTCAAGGAAAGGTTGGGCAGAGGATCCAGTCACCTCCTGCACTCGGTTACTTTTGCACAGACCTAAGGATTTTTGTTCAAATTGTCAAATTTTAAACACAACCAGGAGCTTTTCTCCTTTTTAAAATTTAAATTCCTGGTGCTTCTGATGTTGGTGTTTTATTAATTTAGAAGGTTGTGTGATAAATCGTACATCATCTGTGTCAAAGCCACTGACATGCTGGAAAACGTGTTCTCCTTTTGTATTTTATTTATTTTAATGCCTAATTTTGCAATGCAATTTATTTCAATGCAATTTTGAAATTTCCCGTTCCTATGCACCCAGAAATCCCTGTCTCCATTCCAGGAGTGGCTCTAGACCAGGTACCCTGATTTTATTGGCTATAATGGGGTTTCTTCCCAGATAAATAGGAGTTGGTGTATTTAAATGTTTTAAGACATGGATCAAGATGTTAGACATTCTCAAAAATGGATTCTGGCTGCCTGTTCCCACATCTCCAACAAGTGCAGGAAATTAAAAATGTGAATCTTTTAAGTGGCTGCATTTTAAGTAGCTATATTTTATGTGGCTTTATTTCAGAGAGCCTGGACAGTAGCTAAGCATATTTGCAGTCCGTCGTGTTAAACCCCTGCTTTCAGCTCTCAGGAAATACTTTTATGGTTTAAACAAACAAATGGAGGATCAGCATAATCCTGCCTGGATTTTCATCTAAACCTCCCGAATGAAGCCAATAAAACACTGGTGCTTAGGTTTGTCAATAAAAGGGCTTTCCCCCAGCAGCATGGGAGCAGTGACATCACTGAGTAGCCAGGCTGGGTTTGGGATGGTGGTGATTTTGGGAGAGACCGGAGGGCTCTGTGCACTTTGCTTTTCACAAACACACCCCAGAGATCTTGTGAGATCAGCTTTAGAGATCCATGGTTGTTGTCTGCACCTATCCAGGTGTTGGGGCATCATTGCTGATCATAGGGAGCCAAGAATTTTCCCTCTTTGGCCACTTTTTTTATGCTGAGCCGGTGCAGGATCTCCCATCAGGAATGATTTGTCCAGCATAAAATTGTCTGTGCTTGGGCCTGTGATGAGTGGCTTTGTTTGCAAATGTTCAGACTCTCCTCTGTCACAACGATCCCAGTTATTCATTCCATGACAAGGGGAAGTTCTGACAGACACCAAGCACATGCAGATGGGAAGGAAAGGGCTCTCTCCTGGTTTCCCAAGGAAAAAAGTACAGCGCCAAGTATTCTTGCTGTTGTAAATACAGAATTGTTTAGGTTGGAAGAGGCTTTTTAGGATCATCCAGTTCAACCACGAAATGTATGTGATAAATAATAAACTGGATCTTCAATCTCTCAGTTCAGACATACAGTGGACAAGGAGTTCTGGATCAAATCCTGGATACACTGAAGGCAATATCAAAATTTATATCGAGGCAAGGATTTCACACCAGGGCTCAGGATGCTCCTGTCACTGTGTGTTCATTATCTCCCTTGCTCAAGGTAGCTTAAGAGGAAAAAATACGTGTTTCTTCAGATGGCAGCATTGCTCACTGAGCTGAAATTGTGAAAGGTGGGTCAGGGATATTTCCCCCTCTGTCTTGCAAAAAAAAAGGGGGAAAAAGCCGTCTCTGTCCTTGGGGTGTGAGTTGTTCTTCTTTATCGCTTGAGAAATCAGCTCTCAGAAAGGAGAAATACATTCTATCAGTGTCACTAACTCCAGCAATTACCCGAGGGGAAGATGGTGACAGGGTTAAGGGTGAGCTCTGGGGTTTGAAGGCGTTACCTTCATTCCCTGCCTTCTGCACCCATTGCCATGGGATCCCCCAGTTCCTACAGCAAACGGGAACATCTGACTTCCCCTTTCTGACATGCCCTAGAGCTGCACAATACAGCAGCACTTCCCAGTGAAATGTGAAAAGGAATAACTCGAGTTGGCTCAAAGAGGTGTTGAAAATCTAAGGAAATTGGACAAAAACTAATTGGCAACAGCTTAGAGGGATACAGTTCATATTTTTTGGTTACTTGAGTCTCCTGGGCTTTGCAGTTTAATTTGAGCAAATGTTTCATTTGGCACTGCTGGTTGTTCAGTAGTTCTCCAGGCACAGGGACAAATATTTACATCTCACTCATTTTGGTAGCAGAATTGCAAATCTTTCAATTACTGTATATTGAGAAGTTGTGCATGTGCCGTGTTGATATTTTATGTCAGCTGTCTTCCCTACGTATTATTTTTAAATATATATAAAAATAAGTCTCTTAGCAGTTCCAAAATAAGACCCATATCTTTAAATCCCAGAATATTGTCCTTTCTATTCATTCCAAATCCATCCAGGAATTTGCTCTAACAGGCAACTGTTGAAATCCACGTACGATTTTTATTTGTGTAAAGAAATTGGTATTTTAAATGTATTCAGACACTCTGCATAGATTAAAATGGCTGGTGCTTGTGCAGAACCAGCTACTTGTGGGTCTCTAGTCCAATTAGCACCTCAGGACACTCCTGCAGTATTAAATAAGAGTAATAATTGCCTATGAATAAGCAGAGTATAAAGCAGGAGATAGAGATATGGCTTCTTAGTGACCTGTGTGCATTATGCCTCAAATCCCTTAATCAGATTTGTGCCGCTTGATTCTTCTATCCGCAGAAATTCAGCTGGAGGATCAGGGCCTAAAGTAGTAAAAAATCAATTAATATGACTTTCTAATTTCTGCGGTTGACGACAAAAAAAAAAGAAAAAAACCCGCATATAAATAGGGGACATTTTTCTCCTGAAGAGGGGCCGTGCTGAAAGATTTTTTAATTGGATTTTCATTGTGATTGACAGTGCTTGATTATGACAGTAACTTTATTTGGCTGGACTGTTAGAGCCCCCTTGTTCAGGGTGGGTTTTTTTCCTTTTTTCCCCATCAAAGGCCTTTTTTCTCCGTGGCATTCCCGGCGGAGCGGCGGAGCCTGTGAAAGAGCCTTTTAGCACCTTTGTTGCCGCCATCCCTGGTGACGATTGGGCCCAGCTGGTTGCGGGTCGCAAAATGCGCCTCTCACAAAGAGAAATCTCCCTCGCCTCCATAATTTTAAGAGCCCCAGAAACCTGTTGAGGATTAGAAGTAGCTTTAGATGTGAAATGAGTGTTAAGTATTAGTAATCGGGAGATTAGGGCCCCGGGGACAACGGGAGATAAACAACCGCAATTAAGGCAAATCTGCCAGAGTAAACAAAATTGAGCAGAAACAGATGCCCTCGCCATTTTGGGGGATTGATTGGAGGGCACCGAGGAATCGATTTTTGTCTTGTTTACACTTCCAAACCCCGGTGATAAACTGGGAGGCTAAATATTTCATAGCGCCTGATTTTAGTTAATTTTTCTCGGCTCCTCACAGTGACCAGGCCCGGCCTCGCTCAGCCTTCACAGGGAGCAGCTAATTGCCTATGAAGGGCCCCTGTGTTTAAATGGGCTTGACAGGAATTTAAATTTTGTTTCAATCAACCTCTCTGCTCACAGCCTGCTCCAGTTTCTAATTTTTAAATTAAACATGATTTTTTTTTTTTTTT
>VWZW01002310.1:121040-135755 GCA_013397115.1 Edolisoma coerulescens
TTTTTAAAGCCACAGCCTCCCCTCCGGAGCCGGCTGCTCATGCTCCCACCCGGGGCAGAGCTCAGAACGCTCGGCTTTATTCAGGCTGGAGCACCAAAACGCAGCCATGGAAAAGTTCATTGTCCCATAAATGTGCATCTGCCTGCTCAGATTTGATGGGAGAGGTTGGGGGAAACACTCAGCTGGTGTAAATCGGGATGAGCGTGTGCCTGCTGGGCTGGGGAGAGCCAGGTTTCCACCAGGGAAAGGCTCCCTGTTGGATTAAAATACAGCTCTGAGAGTGGAAATGGTGTTCGTGGCCTCAGTCGTTGTTCAGTGACCTTGGGAGAGATTCAAAGGAATTTATATTTCTTTTCCCAAGCCAACTAGTGGTGATATATTTTGCCTTCTCCGTGTTTTCAGCAGGGCTCTGTGCGTTTATTCCAACATCATTTCATACCTGAGCTTTCTCTGCTCCTCAGACGAGGGGATTTGGCAGCGGGTTCACCTCGATCATTTAATACTTTATTTAGTCCCTTTACAAAGCCTGGCAAACACGGGGATGTTATTTTGCACTCCATGCAGGCAGTTTGTAGCCATGGAATGCAGGATGATCGTTGTGGTACTTTTAAAAGCAACTTGTTCATTTGCAGAAACTTCATCACAAAAATGCTAACGAAGTACGAGCTGTTTCGTTCTCCTGTTTTGCTTCCAGCCACATCATTTTCAGAGTTTTTTTGCTTTTGTTAATTGTTGTTATTTGTGTGTGTGTGTGTGTGCATGCACACAGCATTTTCTTCTCCAAGGTTTGGGTAAAAAACATTTAGGAGATTGTTTCAGTTTACTTCAGCTTAGTAATTTGCTTAGCAATTTTTTTTTTCCCCAGTAGAAAAACTTGGGGAAAACAGTTGTTTTCTTCACCCTTCTCCCCCAGTCTAGGGGAACACTTAGTCCTCATTTGAAGGAAGTGCTGTAGGGAACATTTAGTCCCCATTTGAAGGAAGTGCTGCAGGGAACATTTAGTCCTTGTTTGAAGGAAATACTGTATCAGCTTTTCATTCCTGACGAGCTCCGTTTGGTGTCACCGAGACCATTCCTGTGCTGGAGCTGAGGACACTTGTGCAGGTGCAGCTCCGTTAGCATCAGAGTTCAGGTCAGGTGTGCCTGTCTGGTGTGAATCTCTGCTCTTTGCGAGCCCCCACTCTTTCATTCTCATCACAGCCAGGTCTTGAAGCTCAGGAATTGCATCGATTTCAAATGAAACCACACCAGAAGATGTGCTCCAGGCACACACCTAATGAGCTCTAGCTACTAATGGGCACTGGGGGCACAAACCAGACCAGAGCTGGGCAAAAGTCAAACCTCTTCCATCCCTAAAATGTTGCACCGACCGTTTCACTCAGCAGATCTGCTTCTGTTGTCGACAGCTTGCTAATGTTGACAGACTCTATCAGCCTTGGGCCACTCTCCCCATTCCTCTTCTACAGCTCTTCTTAACCTCAGCAGCACTTGCAGAAGTAAACCCCAATTAGATTTCAGTTGCTTTAGTTTGTTTGAAGAGTCATAACACAAAAGCTGAAATACCTTTGCTGGGAGCTGGCTCGTTTTTAGCTGAGCAGCACGAGGAATGCCAAGGACAGTTATCGGTTTAACAGCAAATATCAAAAGCAAAACTGCTGTGGAAAGAATGATCTGCAGATGGGCAAATAGATTCCTCTGTGCCACAGCCAAACCCTAAACTCTGTAGTAAATTTAAGACCAGTCTATAGCACAGGAAGGGAACAAATAGCAGAGCCAGGGTCCTGCACTAGGAGGGGCTGAGTAGTTTGAAGTCAGGTCCACCCTATGGAGTGGAGCTGCTCCGATTCCCACTGTTCTGACCTGAAAATCCCCTCTTGACCCTTTGTCTGGTGATGAGTTGCCAGCTTGGACACATCAGTCAAGTGCACAAGGCGTCTCTGAGGTCTGTGCTGGGGTCACCAGCCATCCAAAGCTTGGAAAAATAATACTTGAATCATAATGAGGGATCTGTATTGCTGTTTAAAAATGGAAATTCAGGTGAGGTGTGCAGACAGTTCTCTTCAGGTTAAGGTGTTGAGGTCTAAGTTAAGCTGTTCTTCCTCTTGGTCCATCCATCAGGCCTGGGGATTGTTGTTATTTGAAGACAAATTCTGTAAATTGCAGGAGAGTTTTGGTGCCTCGACAAAACTAAACCAGCTTAAAATCACTTGCAATTAACTTTGTCATAGAAAAAGGAAAAATGTGTTGGTGAAAGTCAATCTACAAATAGATAAATAATAGGGGGGAAAAAAACCTACAGAAAGAATACTTCTGCAAAAAAAAAAAAAAAGGATCGGGAAGAAAAAGACCTCCAAGGCTTCACTGCTTAGTTGTGTTATCCATTTATCTTTGGTTTGTAGCATCTTTTCACTGTCTTGCATATCATCAGAGGGATAAAATCATTAGTGTGCTAATCTAGGTAGCCATAGTTCTAAGGCTGACCTAGGCTAATCTGCCTTTGCAATTTCAAGAACTATGTTTGACTCCTCTGAAAGTAACCTTAAATTGTAGTCTTGTAAGAATTCCAGAGCTGTATCCTTCACTCCTTCTCCTAATGAGGTTATGACCAAATGCTCATTATAATTGCTTTAGACTCCTTTTAATTTTCAAGCTTATTAATCATAAGAAGAGTTATTTAAAATTGCATAAATTAATCTTAGATTAAAAGCCCATCAAAGCCTCGAAACAATTAAGAATAAGTAGGATTTCCCTGGGGCAGCAAGTTTTATTTTAATAGTGTAGTCAGGTGGATATCAGAACATTGAAGTATGGTAGTGATTAATGTATGCAAAATTTAAATGAGAGTTTTTAAATGGCAAATCTAAATCACATATTGACCTAACTGTAGGCTTTAACTGCATTGTCTGTCTTATATTTAAACTGTTTAGTAATCAACATTTTAATTACAGTGTATGTTAGGGAGGCCATGCAACAAACAAAACTCCCCACTTCCCGACATTCCACATGGAGCTGCCGAGCAGGCTGGGCTCTGCTCTCAGCTGTGAGAGTGAGGAGGGAGCAGGAACTTCCAGGAGAATAATCAGACTTAGTTTTCCATGTGGATGTGTTCTTGTTCCTGCGTCAACTCCCTCCAGAAAACGCCACTGGTCGATGCTGGGAGTGTTTAAGGTTGGAAAGGGCTTGGAGCAACGTGGGGTAGTGGAAGGTGTCCCTGCCCAGGGCAGGTGTGGGACTGGATGGGATTTAAGGTCCTTCCAACCCAGGCCATCCCGTGATTCTGTGATTCCGTGATTCTGTGATTCCATGATTCCATCCCCTGCTGTGGGGCTTTCTCTCCAGCATCCAGCTGAGCACAGGCTCTGGGGATGCTGGAAGCGTCTCCAGCACAGTGAGCGCAGTGCTTGCCCTCAATAGTCGCTGTTCTGAGGACAGGAACAGGGAGAGAGAACTGGGCCAGCAAACACTCGCTCCCAGATCAAGCACAGCCTTGCAAGTCCCGAGGAAGAGCTGGAATTTTAGGGTTAAGCTTGATCTGTGATCTGCAATCCCATTGCTGCAGGTGCCCCATGGAAGAGACAAGGAGGCCGCAGCTGACCTTGCTGCAGCTTTGGGACCCTGGGGACACTTTGCAGACACACAAACTGAGGCTCCCAGTCCCTGCTGTTCCAAGCACTTCAGGTGCTCACACTTTTCTTAAAAGGGTTTAAAAAAAACTCCCAAAATTTCAAAAGGAAAACAAGAGATGGAACACCTGGATCACACTTAAATAGTGTCTTGCAGGGTCGTTTCACCCATGGGTACGTTCTGTGTCTCCATGGATTAACCTGTGTTCAGCCTTCTGAGTTTTTACCCTGCTCAAGCCTTGGAAGCTGCGTGGAGCATCCCCTGAGGATGCCCTGCCACCTTCTGTGCCTGTGAATTAACAATGTTTTGGGAGTCGGCAGTGAGAGTATTGGCCTGAGGATTCCTCGCTGCTATTCCTGGCTGTGGGAGCCGCAGTTGGATACTGTGGATAGCTGGCACAGATAATTAGAACAGCATTTAGTGTGGCTTGTCCTTGGAGGCAGCAGCTCGAGATGGAAAATCCTCCAGCACTGGAGGCAGGGGTGGAGTGATGAAATCCTGACACGTGCTGAGGTCACTGCAGGGGGACCCGGGGTCAGTTCAGGGTGGTTTGGGTTACTCAGCACTTGGTGTTTCCAGGAGTCCTGGGAAGCTGGTGCAGCTCCAGAGCTGAGCTTTGTGTTTGTCCTGTTGGAGGTCCGACTTGTCTCCCATTGAACGTGAGAATGGGCAAGAACTTCCCCTCGAGTCCGTGCCCTCGGTTAGTTACAAGAGCTGTAAATAGCACAGACACCTCAGAAGCAATGGGAGAACCAACTGGGATGTGCTGTTGGACAGCCAAGTTGGAATTTTTTTGGAGTTGGAGGGATGAGCTGCCAGCCAGGCTTTCCTGATTAAACATTTGCACTGTGGCTTTCCTTTGAACAGAGCACCTGCAGTGGGGGAAGGCATGGAACATCCCACCTGCCCTGGGAGTATAAGGAATTTGGTGGTTTGGTCATATTTCACATGGAGTTAGAGCTGGCAGGGCTGGAATTCTGCTGAGGGGCTGAAATTCTGCTCAGGTGAAATGGGTGCAGAGGCAAAACAGATCCCAGGTGTGGGATGGAGAGCTGGGTCAGAGGATGCTCATTCCCAACTCCTCCTGCCAGGGAAGCCCTACAGCTATCACCAGGAATTAGGGAATGGCAGGGAAGGGGAGCAGCTTCCAGTTTTCACTTTATTCTTAACAAGTGCCATGTTTTGTGCAGGAAAAGCTCAGTGTTGCTGCACCTGATGCATCCAGGGCATGCCAACACCACCTCATAAACTGCTGCATCGTCCTCCTCATCCCCCCTTTAAAAAATGGCAGGTTAAGCAGCCAGTGAGCTTCCCTCAAAGCAGCCTGTAGCCAGCAGTAATATTTATTTTCTCTATTTATTTTAAGCCCGTGAAGACTGTGGTTTCCTGCACACTGTCCTGATGGAGCCCTGACCAGCGAGCGTGCAATGCCCCCAGCCCTAATGTGCCATTAATGATAGGTTAATGTACAGTATAATGTTTTTTGGACTACGGGTTCATTACACTTCTGAGTGCAAGGTCCTTCTGCAGAGCGCCCAAGGTCCCATTGCATTATATCATGCAATAAAAATACCCTTTTCATATCACACACTAATAAACTGTATTTGAAATGCTGTCTGAGGGCACTGCCATTGTCTTGATAGGCTGTGGCTGCAACAGTTGGGATCTTTTTATTGTGGTTTTTTTGTTGTGCCGAGTTCAAAATTTTTAAATGGAATGCAGAATTTGTCTGTGCTGCTTGGTAATAAATGGAGCACAGGCCTTCAGCTGCTCAGGCTGGGAGGGTTCCTGGAAAAGTAAGTGTGAAAAGGGTGGCACCATTGCAACCAAAGCAATGCCTCTCATTTCCCAACTTTCTTTGTATAAGCATGAGGAATTTTCTTGCCATTCCTAATCTGCTGCCCTTCCCAATCAACCCCTCACTGTCCCAGGGGAAAAAATGTAAGGAGGTGATGTGGGTTAGAGCTGAGGTACTCCAGCAATATCCCTGACCGCCATTTGGGATTCAGGTTCCTGCCCTGTCCTCATCCCTCTCATGTTCTGTGTCCCAGGGAACACCACCCTGTCGTTTTTGGAGATTTCCAAGGAAATTGGTGGCTGACTGGTGTTTCACCTTGGGAATGTGCTTTGTCACCATTCTAGGCTGGTGACTGCCTCTTTCCTGGAGCTTTAAACCAGTCTCACATAAACACTCACTTCTTTTGTGCCTGGCCAGTGCTCTGAAATCCCAGGCATTGCTTGAAGGGCGTTATTTATGGCCTGCCTGCCCTTTGGCATCGGCCTAAACCTCCTTGGTGCTCTCCAAACACAAACATTTTATGGTCAGAGGATCCTGTTTATGGGAGAGGCTCTCCTGGAGCTTTGCTCTTCCCTGGATTTGTGTGAGGGGCAGTGTAAGCTGTTACCTGTGCTTCAGACTGAGGAGCTGAAGGGATTCAGGGAGCTCAGATTTGGGGCTGTGGGTGATGATGCTGTGTCCCAGGGGGAATTTCATCTTTCCTGGACAGTTCATCCACCTGGAGCTGGAAAAGGCCCGTGGATCTGCAGGCCTGCCGAGGGTGCCACACAAAGTCTGTGGCAATAAGCTTGGGGTGGGTTGTTATCAGAAACAAAGATTTTTTTAGGCCAGAGGAAAAGGCCATGAAAGCAAATTGCTGAATTGTAGGGGTAGGTAAAATCGTGGAGCTTTTACCCTTGAATAATGGCGATTTAATTGACTGGGCTAAATGATTGATGGCTGGTGAGCAATGAGTTGGAATTACCGGGGCTGTGTGTTCAGGGGGCAGTGCCCTTTTAATTTCCTGTCAGATATTTAAATCATTCACATCCCCCTCTGCAAGGAGCTCCCCTGTGAAAGAGTTAACCTGTCTGGTGGGACACTGCAACTTGAGAAATGTACCCTTTATCAAGAGAACCAGATGAGACAAGTTCATTTAAAAAGCCTGGTTTGTCATTGTTTATCTAATTTTCGGGGTTGACACACAAAATTGAGCTGGCTGACACTCACTCGGGGCTAGCCCTGGCCCTGTCCTGCCTGACCTTTCCAGCTCCGAGCTCTGTGCACTCCAGCAGCAGCTTCCCATTGCCTGCAGGATTCCCAGTGCATCCCACCAAGCCAGGGCAAGGCACACCGGTACCAGGCCAGTAAGAAAAACCAGTTTGGTCCTGGATTTTCAGCCTGTTTCCTGCTGGCTGTGCTGATTTCCAGGTATTTTTAAGGCTGAACATTTAAAAATTGGGAAGGAGGTGTTTATTGCTTTGTTGTGAACATGTGTAGGAGTCTGAGGAAATATGAAATACACAGGGATGGGATCATGTGTCCCCCCCAAAAAAAGCCATGCATGCCACACCAGGCAGTGTCACCTCTCCAGGAACTGGTCCCTGCAACAGAAAATGCATTTCAAGGTTCCACCCATTTACCTTTTCTCAGTCTTCCCTCGCAATAAATCCTTGCAGGAATATTTAAGTACAGCAGGTTGCTGGGTTTGGGTGAGAACATATTGCTCACTCCTGAAGTCAGGGCTGGGACTTGTGTTTGTGGCTAAGACAGCCACCAGGATTTATGGACAGTGTCCAAACTGTTGGGGCTTTCAGTGTCTCCTCTCTGAGGCGACAGCTCTGTCCTGCTGTACCAGAGCTGCAGTGGTGCAGCTGCATTTCTGCTTTGGTGGTTTGGATTTTTATCTGGCCTTTTTCCCTTATTCTTCCTTCCCTCCCTGTCTCATCTCCCTGCCCCTCCTCTCCTCCATCCTTTCAGAGGTATCTCCAGTTTAAGGCACTGCTTTCTGAGGTCTCTGTGCTTTGGGTAATGGTTGCACTGCTCTGGGTGCCTGAAAAGGGGGGAATGTGGGAGTAGGTGCTGAAAAATGACAAAATGGGGAGAGCAGGGCTGAGCTTATGAAGAGGTTTCTAAGAGAGAGGAAACGCTGCAGCCGCAGTGCTCGAGACCTTGGAGGAAAACTTAAATAATTCCCTGAGGCATTTTTGGGAGCTGAGCCAACTGCAAGTCCCTCTTTTGTAGTTTGTGCTGATTTTCACTCCAAATCTTGCTGCAAACAGGCCAAGGCCGGGTTTGATGGACTCCTGCATTATCCCCATCCCTGTGGGGTTCTTTGAGAAATGTTTTTATTGCAGTTGCAGGTGCTGCTGAGCGAGGTCAGGTTTTAGAAGCAGCAAAGTGGGTTTGGAAGTAGATTTTGGCACAGGCCATCCATGAGCACTGGACATCTTTGGGCCACTTGTGTCCTTCTTGTTTTTGGCACCTGACCTGAAAATGCTGCAGGTTGTGCACCAAGATTTGCAAAGATGGGTCCTGCTGGGCTTTGGTAGAAATCTCTGTTCTCCCATTCCCAATTTAAAAACATCTCAGAAAAATCAACCACCAGATCCTGAAAAACAGCTTCTAGTAAAAACATCCCTTCAGCCTGAGAAAAATCCTCACAGGAGCAGGACCATCTAAGAATATGGGAAATCTGAAGAGTAGTTTGAAGTTAAACTTATTCCCAGGGAGAAAAGTGTGGAAACCCCCAGGTTTTGGTGGGATAGCCTCACAAAACAAAGGAAACAAGGGTGAGCAGTGTGGAGGGCTGAGGTTTTGTAGCTGAAGTTTCATTTGGAGCAGCTTAAATGCAGGGATATCCTGGGTGGGGGATGGCTTTGGCCACGGGGGTCTCTCCGTGCTAAAGGAGATTCATGGAGAAGGGACTGGCTGGAATAGCTGGGTTTAATTGCCCCCGTGCACCTGCTCTGCTCTGTCTGTGCCTCCTGATTGTTCTCTCCTGCTTCTCTCTGCTGTCCTTGGCTGTTTTGTTTCAGAGGTGAAACAGCTGCTTCCAGGTTGTGTTGGAGATAAAAGCATTTACCTCATTCCTGCACTTTTCCACCCAAAAACACCCCAGTGCTTGGCAAAACACCTTGTCCTGTCACTCCCTGCCTTGTCCAAAGTCCCTCTCCAGCTCTCCTGGATCCCCTTTAGGCCCTGGAAGGTCAGTGCACGTGAAGGATGCACAATACACTATTAAAGAGAGGAATTCAGGACATCACACACCTTTACAAGCAGAGGAGCAGATTAATGGAGTTTCTTTAGGATATCGTTTTACCCAAACACCATTCAGCAACTGCACAGCTGTACTGGAAGGGGGCTGGGTCAAAACACAACCCAGAGAAAATGGAATATCAACAAAAAATAATGAGCATTTCCAAGGAGTGCTGGGCTGAGGCCTCCGTGAGGAGTCTGGGCTGCCTGCTCCTGCTCGGAGCAGGTCGTGTGGATAACGGGGGCAGGAGGAAGCTCGCTGGTTTGGATCAGTGCTTTATTGCATTTTTATGGCTGTAACCACAGGATGCTCCAGTGTATTTTTTGTTCCAGAAGGGCTGTGTTTCTCTTGGCTAACCCTGCCTGTCCCCCTTGGCAGGGCCACCCCTTCGTCGTGCAGTACAACGACGGCAACGCCGAGGTCGTGTCCATGTGGGTGTGCAGGATGCTGGAGGAGCGGCGATCCCAGGGACCACAGTGAGCTCTGCAGCACCCCCAGAGCTCTTCCTGCACCAGGATCACCAGCCTTGGACTCGCAGTTTATCCAGATCATATTTTACTCCAAATATTCCCTAGAAGCATCAACAAAATCAGGATATTTGTTGGCCGCCTTTTCACATTAAGGAATTTTCTTCCCATGTTTCTTTTGTTGCTGAGCAATTCCCAGGTTATCTTCAGTTACATTGTACACAGCCTTAAAGCAAGTATTTTATATCTCTATTTTTGGGTTATTGAATGTACTATTTCCTGATTCCAGAGTATTTTTTAACTCTTGCTCCTGTCCGAGTGGCACTCCCAAGTGTCCATAGGGTTTCCTGAGGAGCTGGTGGCTGTCTCCGAGTGCAGGCAGCCACAAAATGCTGGGTTTAAGAGTAAAACAAAAGCAAACAGACAAAAAAAGAGAAATATCTGGGCTTGCCAACCCTGTGAGGAGGTCAGGGGGGTCAGCATCACACCAGTAAATGACTGGGAATGCCCCTCTCTGCTCCCAGTGCCCGCTGCAGGGGATCAGGATTGCTGGGAGGGTCAAACATGAGGAGCATCCATGGTCAGGCTCTGGAGGCTGATCTCTGAATCAGGAAGGGTTTGCTGAGGTGGAACAGCTGAGGTGAAAGAGGGCAGTGCTCTGCTCTGGAGCCAGGCTGGGAGGGCTGGGAATGTTCACCTGGAGAAGGGAAGGATCCAGGGAGAGCTCAGAGCCCCTTCCAGGGCCTAAAGGAGCTCCAGAAGAGCTGGAGAAGGACTGGGGACAAGGGATGGAGGGACAGGACACAGGGAATGGCTTCCCGCTGCCAGAGGGCAGGGATAGATGGGATATTGGGCAGGAATTGTTCCCTGTGAGGGCGGGGAGGTCCTGGCACAAGTGCCCAGAGAAGCTGTGGCTGCTCCATCCCTGGAATGTTCCAGGCCAGGCTGGGTGAGGCTTGGAGCAGCCTGGGATAGTAGAAGGTGTCCCTGCCATGGCAGGGGGTGGCACTGGATGGACTTTAGGTCCCTTCCAAACCATTTTGGGATTCCATGATTCTCCTGAACAGGGAGTAGGTGCTGCTGGAAGATCCCTGCAGGAGCTGTGGCCTCTGGCTGCAGAGGGAGAGAAGCCCCAGCCCTGGAATTTGCAGAGAGCAGCAGCCCTGGTGGGGTGAGATCCTCCCGAGGAAGGCAAGGGCTTGGGCAGCATCCCACGGGATTGTGGGGGCAGAGAGCCAGCACAGAGGGACGCTCATGTCCCAGGAATGGCTGCAGGGTTTTCCTTATTGTCCCAGCAGCTCCTGGCTTGCCTGGAATCCTCTTGTCTTCCTCAGCTCTGCCTTGATCTCTGATTTTCATCCCTTGGAGTCACTGCAGGGTGGGTGCAGCTGGGTCAAGCAGGGGCTCCAGGTTTGGTGTTCCAGGAATGATTTCAGTGTCCCTGCTGGGTGTTTCTGGCTCCTGTGGATGTTTCCACCACGGACCGACACAGATTGAATCAGTCCTTGTGTTAAGATGCTTATTAAAAGGAAAAGCAAAAACCAATAAACCACAGATGTGAGAGGCAGGTTTGGGGTGAGTTGAGTTGGGTGGGAGGAGGTCGGGGTTTGTTTGCTTGTCTTTGCATTAGAAATAAACTTTTGCTAAAAAAAGAAGAGACTCAGGCAGTTTATTTTATACCTGCAGCCTAAACACCCCCACAGTTCAGTGAACTATTTCTCCAGAACCACTGCAAATCCGAAATGTTATTCTGGAAGCAGCCTGGAAAAGATTTTGTTTCCTTCCTTGGAGGGATCGTTTGTCTTCTTTTGAAGTGTAGAGGTTGCAGGCGTGAACTTAGAGACTAAAGTTTGTCTTAATTGCTCTGATGTCACAACCTCGCTGGCAGATAACAGCGCAATGAATGAGCCAACAGCCCCCATTCCTCCAGGTCCTTCTGCTAAAGTGAGACAAATTCCCTCCCTGTGAGCCAGCCACGGCATCGGCGGCGCTGCCATTTATTTATCCCTAACAGTTCGCGTTGGCTTTCCCTGGATAAAAGGTCTCTCTCTCCCTCTCGGATTCAGTTTAAAACTCGGCAAACACAAGGGTTTTCCTCCTGCTTTTCCTGGCGGGGAGATCCGGAGGGGAAGACTCGCCCTGAAAATCCGTGTGGGATGGAGCTGATGGAGCTGGGAAGAATCTCCTGGCTAAGGTGCTGGCAGAGCTATAATTCACTTGCTGGTTCATCAGTGTGATCAATCCGGCAATCAGGGAACTTTGGGGCCTCCATCACCTTTCCTCTCCCAAATCCTGGGATTCAGTGCAGCCAGGGACCTGCTCATCTGCCCCACTCCCAGCACCACGTTTGGGGGGAATAGGGCTGGATGAGAGAGCAGAGGAGGAAAGTTTGGGATTAACCAGCTCCTCTCAGCCTTGCTGGCATTCCCAGCCGAGCAGCAGCAAGGTCCCAAACCACCACGTCCTGCTCGGATACGAGGTCTGGGGGTGGTTTGTCCCCACGGGAGGTGTGGACCCCAGTTCCTGCCAGCACCCATCAGCACCGAGGGGCATGGGTGAGGGCAAGGGGCAATGCAGTGAATCGGGCCAGGATTTAGCTCTGCTGGGTGCCCCCACCCACAGCAAGGTCTGTACCCAGCCCAGGCTCCTCTCCCTGCGCCAAGAACATCCCAGTCCGTGTCTGTGCCTTGTGGGATCCAGGTGAGCTCGGCGTGGGGCACCTCAACAGTGCAGGGACCCCCAAACCTGCCTGAAGGGATCCCCTGGGATGCAGCACCCCTGGGCTGCTTTGGGGCTGAGGAAATCCTCCCCAATGCACTCAAAGATGACTTTGAGGTGGCCAGGACATGAAACACGCCCCAGGTTCTGCCTTATGTGTAACATCAAAATCTCCAGGGGATGGGAATGAACCCCCAGGGAGATTTTCCAGGCAGGGCTGGAAGTGCTGGGTGCTGGGAAGGGGCTCAGCAGTGCTGCTCTCCACGCAGGCAGGAGCTGACCCGGAGCTGGGGCTGCCTGCAGACGTTTTCCCTCTCTCCTCCTTCCTGCTGCAATTTTTTTGGGGTCGGAATCAGGGCATTTTTTGGCTGGAAAGGTTGCAGGAAATGCAGAAATCACACCCTACAGCTGAGTCCTGCTCAGAAGATGGCATCGGGGGTGTGTAATGAACTCTTTAATTCAGCAGAGAATCCTACAGATGCAGAGCGACCCCCCAGTCCCACTCCTCATCCCAGCAGCTCATTCAGGGCCAGCAGCCCCACACCAGTCTCACTTCTCTCTCTCCCCTCCTATACCCTCATGGGATGATTCCCATGGGAGTGTGGATGTGGGAAAAATGGATTATGCCCCATCTGTGCAAAAACTTCCAACATTTTCCACATTTCCCATTGCCAGGCAAAGCTCCTGCGAGAAGAGCCGGCAGAAGTTTGCCTTTAAACTCAGCACAGAATTGGAAAATATTTTGTTTCTCGTATCCCGGGGCCAAACCCATCCCTCTGTCAGCATTTCAAAGGCAAAGCGTCCGGCTTTGTTTTCCAAACAACAGCCTGAAAAGCCGGGGCGGAGGCTGGGCTGCCAGGGGTCCTTTGCCTGTGCCTGTCCCTCGGCCTAACGCCGGCAACGCGATCGCGTTAATAACGGAGCAATCACCAGGAACAGCTCTTGGGAGCTTCATCCAATCCCTCGGATACCCGAGAGGAAAAGCAAAGGGGAGGATTGAAGCTGGGAGGGCCGTGGGTGTTTTCCTGCCTCCCGGAGCTGTGCGGTCCTGCAGGGAAAGGTCACCTGGAGGCATCCACAGAAAAGGGATGGACCACGGGAGTGTGTGGGCAACATATAAAGCAAAACCTGGGAATCTGGGGCTTTGCTGGGAAAAAAACCTCCTGCAGAGAGCCAAATCCGCTGGTGGAGAGCGAAGGCTCTGGGAGAACCACGGCAGAAGCTGCTCCGAGGTGCCAGAGGGGCTTTGGCTGCGGGTGAGGAGGGGGCGATGCCACCGCAGCGGGCACCGGCCTCGTTCGGCTTTGCGGCTCCCGCTGTGCTCCCTCTGCCCAGCGCTGCCCCCGGGCAGGACAACCCAGGAACCGTCACATCCCACGGGAGCTGCTCCTGGGACCCCCCGGGAGCCGCAGCCTCGGCTGGGGAGGGACAGGAGGGCGGAGGCAGCTCCGGGGCTGTCCCCGCTCGTGGCTCCGCTTTGCGGGGGCCGTCGGTGGCTGCTCCCGGGGCCCAGGGCACACGCACAGAACCCCTCCGGCCGCTTTGGGCAGGGAACAGGAGCAGCGAATCCACCTCCAGGGTGCTCCAGGGGCCCCCAGGCTGCTCAGCTTCTTGGAGACACCTCTGTGCAGGGGCTCCTTCTCGCACTCCCACAGAGATAAACTCGGGGACACCCGCGGGGGGACCCGTCCTTGCCCAGCTGCCGCGGGCCGGCCCATCAGGGAACAAACACACCCCAGGTGCCCCCAGCTCCTGCAGAGGATCCAGCTGTGGCCCCTCAGCCTCTCCCGAGGGTGCCCCTCTGCAGTTCTGACAGGGTATTTATGGGTGACTCTGCCCAGGGGAACCAGGTAGGGACCAGCCCGAGCCCCAGGTGCCGCAGCTGGGTGGGAGCGATGTCCCTGCGGTGACAGCCAGGCCTGGGGCACAGGTGACAGCCTGAGGGGCTCTCAGGGGAGGAGCTGGAGCCATTGAATGATGGTGAGATCCTGTAACCGATATTTTAGGATAACTCATCTTCAGCATTCCCGGGGGGGCTCACAGGCACCGTAGGGCAGAAATCGGAAGGGATGGGGGGATCCCCTGAACTTTGTGGCCTCCTCCTGCTCCCCCAGCTCATCAGCACTGCACTGCCAGGCTGGCCAGCCTGGACTGGGAAAACCTAACAGGGAAAAAGAAATTTTTAAATCTCCAATTGTCGTATTTGGTCACATCGAATAAAAAAAGGTTGTGCGAGCTGCTCTAGTGGAAGGTGTCCCTGCCCATGGAGGTGGGGTTGGAACGAGAGGAGCTTTAAGGTCTCTCCTAACTCAAAGCAGCCACAGCGAGTCTGTGATCCTGTGCCTTTCCCGTCGGGAAGCTGCAGCCGGCGCGGCTGCCGAGGAGCTGCGCTGACCCGGGGCTGCGTTGCCTTCAGCAGAGGGTACGTCCATAAACCACACGTGTGCGCTCAGGACAGGATTTATGGATTGAGCCTTCCCGGCTCCTGGAGCGGCGGCCGCCTCCCGGTCCCCCGCTGCGGCTGCTGCCGGCGCCGGGCCCGCGGTGCAAGTTCAAGGTTTGTCAGAGCCGGGGAGCCCGGGAGGTGTTTAATGGCGAGTGGATGTCTGGGGCTTTCACGGGCAGGAGGAGGAAAACTTCCCCACAGCCGAGGCAGAGCTGCCGGGCCCACAGGCGGGTGAGTGCGGGTCCATCCCGGAGGGAGCCCGGCTGGCCCCGGCACGGCACAGGCGGAGGGAATTGCTGCCCTCGGCTCGTCCCACTCCTTCCCTGCGAAGGTGTTTGGTCTAACCTGATCAATAAAGTGTCCATCGATCCCGCACGCCGCCTTCCTCCGCAGCCCCACGGCCGCTCCGGCCCAGGGAAATCGG
>VWZW01002310.1:143244-162687 GCA_013397115.1 Edolisoma coerulescens
CCGCTCCGCCTCCCCCTCCCTCCCTGTGTGTCCGCTTCTTCCACCCTTGTCCAGACTGGAAACAAAAGTGGCGATGTGCAATGGATATAAATGTACTGTGATTCTCTTGGTACAGTATTTGTCGGATTTTTATTTATTTATGATGTATATTTATCCCCCCCCTCCTGGGCCCCCTCCTTCCCCCCTCCCGGTAAATTCTGGATGTAACGGCACTTTAACGGGCGGCCCGCGACTCCGGAGGCCGAACAACGCTCGCCCGCTCTGGGGACAGCCCCCTCTGTACGTGATTTTGGTTCTTTAATAAAAACAGATTTAAGAAGCCGCCTGGTGCGTGGGGCTGGCCCGGGGCTCGGGGGTCCCCGGCCGGGCAGGCGGCGGGAGGGGCTCGCACGGCTGCCCCCGGTACCGGGGGTGGGCCGGGGGTGCTGCCCGCTCCCCCGCCGGGCTCCCCGCTCCTCCCCGCCGCAGCCGGAGCTCATTAATGCCCATTTATATGCTCGTTTCACACATGAAGGTATTATATTAATGAGCTCCGAGAGCGGGCGCGGAGGTATGCGCACACCTATTAGCCCGAAATACCTGGTTTTAGCCCAGAATTAACCTGGCACCGCAGCGGGGCCGGGATCGGGAACAGGACCCGGACAGGGCGGGGTGAGGCTGCACCGAGGCCCTGGGGAGCTCCGGGGGCGGGAGACGCGCCGGGAGCTGCGGAAGGGCGGCACCGAGCACCGCGGGGATCCTGCGGGGCCGGGACCGGGGGAAGGGATGCGGGGCCAGGGAGCATCCCGGGGACCGGCGGCATCCCGGGGACCGGGACCAGGGCGAGGGCAGAGGGTGGCAGGGGAGATGGCCCGGGGGCTGCGCGGTGCCCACCGCGGGGTCGCTGCGGTGTGAGGCGGCCCCGGGAGCTCCGCAGAGCAGGAGCTGCCGGTAATTAGCTTCTGCGCTCATTAGGCCGTTCCGCGGCCTGGGCCGCCACCGCGTGGGCGCAGCCGGAGGTGCAGCTCCCCTCTTCTCCCCCCAATTCCCCACCTCGGGATCAGCTGAGCAGGAGCAGCATCCCGCACCCATCGCCTGAGGATGAGGAAGCCCTTCCGAGCCGGGGCAGGTGGACACGGTTGGGCAGGATGAAGGCTAAAAACTCTTGGGGCGGAAGCCCAGATGAGGTTTCCGGGTTCTTGTTTTTGTGCGTCCCAGAGAGAGTTCTCAAGGCTTCTTTGTCCCACAGGCCAGATTGGATGCAGCTTGGAGCACCCTGGGACGGTAGAAGTTTCCCCGCCCACGGCAGGGGGTGGAAGGGGATAAGCCTTAGGGTCTGTTCCAAGCCATTCTGGGATTCTCTCCTTTGGACACAGACATCCCGCATGTGACACGAGATCCTGAGCAGGAGCAGCAGGGCTGGGGACACCTCTGTGCAGGTGAGCGCAGGGGAAGGATCATCCTGCCAGGACACGGAGGGGACGTGTAACCCAGGGAGGTGAATGAAGGGTCTGTGAGCTGAGAGATGCTCGCTTGAGAGAATGGAAGAGTTGGGCTTTTTTAGAGTTATCAGAGGGGCAGCTGAACCTTTTCCTTTGCATTTCCCGCTGTGCCGTTGCTGGCACCTCACGGAAGTGGCACTTCCAAGGAACCCCAGAGGAGCTGCCCTGGGTGCCTCTCCAGCCCACAATTCCTCCAGCCCCTGCTGTGCCCACCTGCCCCAGCGGTGTCTCCCCACGCGGGCACAAAAATGAGCCATTGTGCTGTATTAATATTTCCCCACTACTTAGCGCTCATTAAAATGTGCTTTGCAGAATTTAATATGCGACTTGGAATGACACAACGTATTAAGTGCTTAATATACTAGAAATTATGAAACTATTACAGTCTAAGTAATATGAAATAATTAGAGTGAATTAAACTTCACCGGCAGAATGAGGGAAAGGCTTCAAATTTTTTATTCTTTTTTTATTTAGTTCTTTTGTTTAGGCTCAAAATAGTTGAACACGGTAATAGCCCCTGAAAATAAACAACCAGAGTCAGGATTTTTAAATAATTAAAGCAGGAAGAAGCCTGGAGTGTCTGTGTTTGAGCCTGTGATGAATGTGGAACTGGGGGAAGCAGAAGGTCTGCTCGCTGTAGCTGATGGAGTTGTTCTTTCAGGCCAGTGGCAGAGCAGCTCCGAGGAGCTGCTCACAGACCTCCAGCCTGGCCAGGGCTCGGCCCCATATGCTGCTTCCCTCTCAGCTGCTGGGAGCAGACGCGGTGGCTCTCGGTGACAGAACGGGTCCTGCTGCCACACGGCCTGAGCTGGAAGCCCCCTCTGCAGAGCAGCTCCCACCCCGGGGGGTGCAGACACCAGAGACCCCCCGGGAAAATCCCAGCAGCGATTTTCCGCCTTTGGGAAGTGCTTTGAGCCATCACGCGCGTGCTGGGATGGAACTGCAGGGGCTTTCCTAGCGGGAGGGGATTCCCTGGGCCGTTGGTGGTGTGGGGCTGGGGATGCCCTCAGGAGGGTCTCCAGCAGCGATGCCAAGTGCCAGGTTTAGGCAGGGGGTGGCAATGGACGGGATTGGGTGGGAATGTGCCACTATGGCAACACCCTGGGCGAAGAGCTTGTCCCAAACCTCTGCTGTTCCCCCTGTGGATGAGTTTTAGATGGGATATTGGGAAGGAATTGTTCCCTGGAAGGGTGTGAGGGGCTAGGATGGAATTCCTAGAGAAGCTATGGCTGCCCCTGGATCCCTGGAATGTCCCAGGCCAGGGTGGCCGGGGCTTGGAGCACGCTGGGATGGTGGAAGGTGTCCCTGCCCATGGCAGGGGTGGCACTGGATGCTCCGTGAGGTCCTTCCCACCCCAATTCCCGCTTCCATGCCGACGCCAGGAGGTGGCGGTCGCAGCGCCGCTCAGCTCAGCGCTCCTCTCTGGAGTCCGTCTGGGTTTGAACGGAGGTTTTGTGCTACTTCCATGGAAACTGCCAAAAGTGTCCCTCGGGAAGGCGCGGCTGAGCCGCAGGGGAAGCACAGGCGGCTCCTGGTGCGCGGGCTGATCCCAGCCTGGGGCAGGACGCGCCACCTGCCCCCCCACACGTCCCTGTCCCCTCTCCAGCCTGTCCCAGTCCCTCTGCACGGTCCCGTCCTCTCCAGCACCGACCGCTCCTCCCAGCTCGGTGTCCCATCACCCGGGTGGCCGGTAAGGCCAGTATCGATCCCGAGGGATGGCACCGCTCCCTGGGTGCCAGCTGGACTTTGTGCCCTGCGCACAGCCCGGCCAGTTCTCCTGCCCGTTCCCTTATCCGCTCCCCATCTCACCACTCTGGCCGCGAGGATCCTACGGAAGCTGTGCCAAAGGGCCTGCTGAAGCCAAGGTAAATAAACCCCCTGATTTCCCCTTTCATCGCAGAGGGCCTCCAGGAAGGATCTGTGCTCGGGGAAGCTGCACTGACTGTTCCCAGCCATCACCCTCTTGGCCCCTTGGGAACACATTCCGGCAGGATTTACTCCATCACCTTCCCAGGGTGTCCTGTTCCGAACGTTCTGCACCACCTGGTCGGGATCCTCCTCCTCTCCCAGACTTCGGGAGTCCCAGCACTGCTGTGGCCCTTTGGGGATGATCGCGTGGTGCCACAGGGATGCTGGCAGATTCCCTGGAGCTGCCCACCATGGATGTGTTTGTCCAGGGGGCTGAGGTGGACCTGGAGGGTTCAGTGGTGACCAAAATGTGCCCTGAGCTGCCGGCTGGCTGCAAACCCAAACAGCTCTTCCTTGAGAAAAATCCCAGATATTTTAGGCTCTGGCTGGGGACAAGAAGTGTGTTTAGTCCTTGCCTGGCTGGAGGTTCCTCCTGCCTTACCTTCGTTTTTTTAGGGAAACCCATTGAATTTGAGCAGTGATGTTTCTGGCCGGTGTCCTTTGGGTGGAAATCCAGTGTTTTAGGGACAAGTGTGAACAGGACAGCAAGGAGCTGCACACAAACAGCCGTGTCCACATGTGGGGAGATGTGGGTTGAATTAAATTGATTGAATTTTGCGTGCAAACACGACTTTTTGTGTGTGCTGTGTGGTGAGAGAAGGGAGCGAGCAGGGCAGCCCTGCCTTGCTTACAGAGTCACTTTTATTTTCACAAAGCCAACTCCGTGGTTCTCTTGGAAACTTAAAACGCATTTTCCTGGGTGTTTTTTCCCCCCTTAAAAGCTGACAATCCTTGCCTTTGATCTCCTTCCTGACTCGTTATGAAGTTGTGGGATGTGCTCGTTTTGGAGGGATTGTTCAGATCTTCTCATTTTGGAGATCTGATTTTGCATCTTATCTGATGTTATTTTGGAGCTCTCTTCTCCAGGCTGAGCAGCTCCACCTCCCTTGTCCTGCCCTCATAAGAGGACGCTTCCGTCCCCCCCATCTTTGTAGCCACCCACTGGGCTTGCTCCAGGAACTCCATGTCCCTCTTGTCCCAGGACACTGGACACTCCTCCAGGTGAGGGGCAGGATCCCCTCCCTGACCCCCTGGCGTGGGCGGGACGTGCTGCAGAACTCTTGTCCCCAAGGAAAACCCTTTTGGGAGAGGACAGGAGCCCTTTTTTGGGAATCCTTTGGTGCTCCTTGTGCTCCCCTGGCTCTGGGATTGAGAGCAGCCTTCAGCTGGTAGGGCCATTAATGTCACCTTCCCAAGCCCTGCACTCACAAAGGGCCCTGCCAAGTCTCGCACGTTTTAATTTGCTCTTTTCCCACACATTCCTGGATTTACAGCTTTGCTCAGCCCGGATCCGGCGCGGACGGAAAGCTCCCTCCAGAGGGTCGCTCCACTCCATAACCTTTGCAGGCTCCCTGGAGGAAAGTGATGTGCTGTTCCCTGGAAGGTATCCACCTGAACAGGGGGTTTAGGCTGGATTTTGCGGGAATTCGGGCTCTGGGAGCTGGCAGGAGATGTGTCTGTGCGGGGGTTACGTCTGAACACGGGGCTGGTACTCTGCTCCCTGCTTTAAAGGCATCGTTGTTTTCAGGTAGGATGGATTTGGGAACACGCTAATTGTGTAAAAATGAAAGAGAAAGGGGGGGAAAAAAAGGAGAAACCTGGGAGAAAATGGGTTTTCAGTGATGCCTGCTCCATGCTGAGGAGGACATTTGGAGCTGGTTACCATCTGCAGCAACCTGTCCAAAGCAAACACCGCCAGCGCGTCCAGCTTTGGCTGCGTAACTGCCATAAACCAGTGCAGGGGCATCCAGACTAGCACAGCCCTGGAACCACTTCTAGGATTAGGTCTTACTCCCTTGAAAAATAAACCTTGGCAGGAGCTCTGCTCTCCCTAATAAAAATTCCGTTTTCACAGCTCTAATCAAGTTTTCCAGAGCTGTGGTCCAAATTAGAAACTGCACACAGAATATCTGACCCAGGAGAACGAGATGGAGCCTTTCATCTACAGTAGTGCTAGGCTGGAAATTTCCAAAGTTCTCAGGGTCTCATCTGTGGCAGAACTGTGGAGCGTGTCCCAGGAAATCTGCTCCTTGCACAGCAAAGCTCTGCCACAACCGAGCTCCTGCTTGTCCCTGCTCCCAGGTGGGTGAGTCTCCCCTGCAGGGTTCTTCAGACAGCCTGGGAGAGCTGGGGGTGGTCACCTGGAGAAGAGAAGGTTCTGGGAATATCTTAGACCCCCATCCAGGGCCTAAAGGGGCTCCAGGAGAGCTAGAGAGGGACTGGGGACAAGGGATGGAGGGACTGGACCCAGGGAATGGCTTCCCACTGCCAGAGGGCAGGGACAGACGGGATATTGGGAAGGAATTGTTCCCTGGGAGGGTGGGGAGGGGCTGGGCTGGGATTCCCAGAGCAGCTGTGGCTGCCCCTGGATCCCTGGAAGTGTCCAAGGCCAGCCTGGAGCAGCCTGGGACGGTGGGAGGTGTCCCTGCCCATGGCAGGAGGCGGCACTGGATGAACTTGGAGGTCTCTTCCAACCCCAACCATTCTGTGATTCCATGATAATTCTGTGCACAATTTGGGGCACAACCCTTTCCATGCAGAAATTCTTCCCGATGTTCCTTCCCTGGTACTGAGGTCAGGCTGACAGGCCTGGAATTCCCTGGATCTTCCTGGTGACCCATCCTGTAGGTGAGTGACACCCTGGGACCTCCCTGTGGGCCAGGACTGAGCACAGATGATGGAGAGGGGATTGGGGAGCTCCCTCAGAGCCTCTGGATGAATCCCATCCATCCACAGACTCATGAGGGGCTCAGCAGGTCCCTGACTGACCCCTTCTGGATTCCAGAGGGTCTGTTCTCCTCCCCATCCCTGTCTCCCAGCTCAGGGACTGGCTGGGAAGGACACCTAGTCCTTCTGCTGAAGCCTGAGGCAAAGAAGGCAATGAAGTCCCTCAGCCTTTCCCTCATCCTTGGGAATGTTCCCTCCACATCCAGTCGAGGAGGGAGAGTCTCCTTGGCGCTCTCGCTGTTGGTGGTGATTTATACAACACTTTTTATCTTTCACAGCAGTGCCCAGATTGAGTTCCAGCCGAGCTCCCACCTTCCTCATTTGTCTTTACGTGACCCAATGTCATACTTGCACTCTTCCCGAGTTCCCTGCCCCACCTTCCAAGGTCATAAATGCTTTTCTTCCCCTTTAATTCCACTGAAAGCTCCTCACTCAGCCAGGCCAGTTTTCTGCCCTGCCGGCTAATTTTTTGGCTCATCCTGTGCCTTTAAGATTTGGGATTTTGGTCACAGGGAGGCAGGAGAGCCACGCTGGGAGGTCCAAACCTGCAGGAGGAAGTCAGAACATTACAGGTGGGAGATATGGAAGATGATGTGCCGTGGTGGTTTTAGGCCATCTCTGAATTGATTTACATCACCACAGTGAAGACTGTGAATGATCAGACCTGGAGGATGTGCAGAAGGAGAATCCACGATCCTCTGAAGGTTCCAGCCCATTGGATTTGCTTTATTAGCTGAGCCTGTGCCAGGAAATGCTGGAAATGGAGAAGCCTTTTGCCAAACTTCTGAGGTAAACACCTCATGGAATCATCAAGGTTGGAACAGACCTCCAAAATCCCAGAGTCCAACTATCACCATGTTCTGTGTCCTCTGCCGGTTTAGAAGGCAACCAAATCTCACAGAACTTTTGTGAATCCTCACGAAAATTCCAAGGATCTTGCAGAATAACTGAAGAGCGTGAGACCTCCTGAGAGAAGATTTAGATGGATATTGGGAAGGAATTGTTCCCTGTGAGGGTGAGGAGGGGCTGAGATGGAATTCCCAGAGAAGCTGTGGCTGCCCCTGGATCCCTGGCAGTGTCCAAGGCCAGGCTGGACGGGGCTTGGAGCAGCCTGGGATAGTGGAAGGTGTCCCTGATCATGGAACAGGATGATCCTTAAGATCTCTCCAATCCAAACCACTCCAGGATTCCGTGAACTTGTCCATCAGTAAAGGACAGCAGAGTCCGTCTGTGAACGGAGGAAACCTCAGCCACACCTGATCTTCGTGTCTCTGCCTGGCTGGGCTAAAAGTCGTTCAGAAACACAAAAGCCCTGGGCAGGATCGTGGCTGAAATGCTCACGTGGGCTCCTAATTGTGGCAGCACGCTGGATTATGTGATCCAACGGGATTGTATAACACCTTTTATGAAACTCTTGGCACGAAAACAATGCATAAAAATAACAGATGTGGCAAATCACAACCACGTTCGGAGATCCTGCTGCAGCTCAGCTTCGTGCAAACAATAGGCGGGGTTGAAATTGGGGATTTTTATTTCTTTTTTTCCTCAAAGAAAATGTCCACAGGCAAAGAAATGGTTGAAAGAAGAGGAAAAAGGCTAAAAGTGTAAGTGGGGTTTCACCTAAAGGAAGCTGGAGGTGGCTGGGAGCTCCAGGGTCTGAGATGGGATTGAGGGTTGAGCCTTTGAGTGCTCCTTGTTACCTTCAGTGAAACTCTCCTTCTGAGCAGGCCAGGCTGACGTGCTCCTGGGATGGATCCTAAGGGAGTGCTGGTAATCCAGCATCCCGATGAACCATTGTCCTTCTAGGATATTGCTGTGCAAATGTGGCACTTGGGGACGTGGTTTGGTGGTGGCTCGGCAGTGCTGGGTTGATGACTGGACTCGATCTTGGAGGGATTTTCCAACTGTAACGATTCCACGATCCCTTCTGCAAAACATAAAGGTTTGGGATGAACTGTAAATGCAGGACGTGAGCAAGGGAAGAACTCTGGCTGGATCCAGGCCTTCCCCATCCCTGGAGTTTTCCTGGCTGGGCTGGCCCTGTAGCTCCTCAGGAGAGGTGCTGGCTGCCGGGAAGGCAGCTTTTCCCAAGACTTTGTGAAGCTGTGCTGCCGATAAGAGGCCCCTCCCCGGCCGCCAGGGGAGCAGAACGAACGGGCTGTGCCTGCCTGGCCGATAAAGAAGAACAGCTCCAATTCTCCACCAACAATTCCCTCTGTTTGCTGCGGAACATGGCGTCCTGAGCACGGGCTGTCCTCGGCCCGGAGCACCTCCAACCAGACTCAGGGCTTTAAACCATGAGGAGATGCACAGAATAATGGGATATTGCTGGGGGTTGGGTGGTTTTTTGTTCTAAACCCCCTTCCTGGCCATCATTTTCTAGCTGATTTTGACTTTGGCATATGGGAACATCTCTGGTAGCACAGCTCCATCGTAACCCCTTCCCAGAAGGGAATTTGGCCTCCAGTCTGCCCCATGATGTGCCATTAATCCATAATTCATCATCTGAGAGAGCCCAGATGTGAGCGCGGGACCGGCCGCGCCGTCCCTCCGCAGCGATTTGGCCGAGAGGTGCCAATTATTTCTTGGTATCATTTTAAAGAATTTGGGTCCCCAGATGGGGGAAAACTGCAGGACATCTTCAACGGGAAAGGGAAAACCAGTGCTAACAGTCTTTCTTTATTAGCAGAGAAAAGAAAGATATTTTAGCTAAAGGCTTCCAATTTGAAAAAAAAAAAAAGGGAAAATCCGACTGAAAGAGAGAACTTACTGTTTTGAAAGAGTTTGCTGGGTGGAGACATCAAACTGAAAGGATCTTGTGTAATTCTGCTTTTTAGGTCTAATGCTAAATTCACCCATTTATTCCTTTGCTTTCCCACAGGGAGATCGCTGAGAAATGCTCAGGAAAAAGCTGATTTTTGGAGTAGCTGCAAGCATGTGGCATCTCCCAGGATCGGCCCCAGACACTTTTGTCTCTAATTTTTGTGCAGACAGCTGATATTTCAGAGCTCTTCCCATCCTCCAAGTCCTCTGCAAGTGTTAGGGATTTTTTTGCATCCAGCAAATGGAACAATAACGGAGGACTTAATTTTCCCATCTGTCAACTCGTCCTGAACAAACTGTACGTCTTTCCCTTCGGAGCGAGATCTCAGCTGAATTAAAAGCTTTAGTGTTCGTTTCCATGTAGCAGAGGTTCTGAGGGAAATTCTGTCATCCCATTTCTGCCTGGGTTTTTTCCTGTTTTTTTTTTTTTGTTTTTTTTTTTAAATGTATTACAAGTCACAGATGATTTGTTTTTGTAACTCAGGGGGTGGCTCTGTCTGAGGTATCGAACCTTCAATCATGCTGCCCTAAAGTAATGCTGATCAGGTTAAAGCCAGAATTATCATGGAATTCTGGAATGGTTTGGGCTGGAGGGACCTTAAAGCTCACTCAGTGCCACCCCTGCCATGGGCAGGGACACCTTCCACTATCCCAGGCTGCTCCAAGCCCCGTCCAGCCTGGCCTTGGACATTCCAGGGATCCAGGGGCAGCCACAGCTTCTCTGGGAATCCCAGCCCAGCCCCTCCCCACCCTCCCAGGGAACAATTCCTTCCCAATATCCCATCTATCCCTGCCCTCTGGCAGTGGGAAGCCATTCCCTGTGTCCAGTCCCTCCAAGTCCCTCTTCAGCTCTCCTGGATCATCTTCAAGCTCTACCAGGAGCCTGCTTTTCTCCAGGCTCAATTTTTGGGGCAGAAACTCTGTGTTAAGGGTGGTTTGTGGTGCTGGCAAGGGCAAATCCAGGGAGAGTTTTCCTTTGCAGATATTCCTGTGCTGCCGCAGAGTCCGAGGGCCACGAGCCCGTGGTGACGCTGCAGGTGCCACCCTGCCCTGCTGAGGACCGCGGGCACAGCCTGGTCCTTGTCGTTCCCCAGGCCAGGGAGCGCTGCTCCCTTCTTCCCCTGAACCCAGGATCTGCAGCAGGGGGTGACACGAGAGGTGTTTCGGGTGCCACAAGGGGTGTTTTGGGTGCAGAAACCCCCTTCTCTCACGGTTTTACTTCCTTGTAGGAGATGTTGTCTGTCATCCCCTCACCCTGCCCCTCCCGCTGTCCCAACGTCACCCAGCTGGCAGGCTCAGATAAGGGCTCGAGGGGGAGATAAGAAGCTCTTCCCCTTCCCCTCCCTCATCTGGAGCAGCAGCAAACGCCGAGGCTCCGCTTTCGCAACCCCACCAGCTCCGTTCAATGCACGGGAAAGCGAAGCCGGTCACGCCCCCCCTCCCAGGCTCCGGGAGGAAGATTTGTCAACGCAAATCTTTGGTGGAAGAAGTGGAATAATAAAAACCAAAAAAGGTTAGTTCCCCTTGTCCTCAGCACCCCAAAGCCACCCTTGAGGTTCCAGGGTAGGTTCACCTTGAGCAAAACCCTATTCTGTGATGTGGCAGAGACACGCCCTGCAAGAGACAGGTAGGAATTTGGCTCCGGAGCTGTTTTCATTGGAAAACAAAAGGGTTTCTGTGACAGTCCGGAACAAGTGCCAGTCCAAGGGTATGAACTCTTTTCAGACCCTGGTAACCGCAGGATATTCCTCACAAGGTTCCTCCAAGCCCGCAGTAGCTTTTCCCACCCTTCCCAATGAGGCAGCTTGAGTACAACGTGGTGACAAATCCCAGGAAATGGGGGAAACGGGGCAAAGAAATAACTTTTCCTTATTGTCTGGTGGCTTGTCCCTCAGCAAGGCATTCCTAGAGCGGCATCCATGGATGCAGCAATGCAGAACGCCAGGAGGCAGCGCCAGGGCTCCGGCAGGAATCCTGTGGGATGATTCCTGCTGGGATGTTCAAAGGAGGTGCGATAACTTCCCCGCACCGATAATGAAGTAGAAGAGGAGAGAAAGAGGCAGCTACTGCCTGGCTCAGGTTCTCCCCACTCCGAGCTCCGGTGTCAGGAGCTGCCGGCGATTCCAGCGCCGGTATCCATAGCAGGAGCTTTGGAGCGGATCAGGTTCAAGTATTTTTGCTGGCTCGTGCTGCAGCGGGGATAAATTATGATGTCAAAACAGGGAGACGTTGTCACACAACCATCTCCCCTCGCGGGGTCAAGGTTCTGCTTTATAGCTCGGAAAGCCATTAGTCCATCTGAAAGCATATGGCCAAGAAGGGACAAAAAAGGGTCCTGTGTGTTTGGGTCAGAGCTGCAGACAAAAGGCTCTTTGTGCTGGGCGCTGACAATGACAAATAAAGAGGAACCTGTTGATCTAGGAGAGAAATGGAGGATTATGGAAAGATCACATGGTGAGAAAAAGACCTTGGCTGTTTGTCTGGCCGTCAGTCTCGCCTGCCGTTAAAACGCCTTCTGCAGCTCCGGCGTGTTTGCTCAGGGAGACGCTGGCTCCTGCTCACGTGCTTTTCTCTAGCCTGCAACATGCTACCTGTGCCTCAATGTGCTGCCCACATCACAGAGGTGATATGCTCTTACCTGGCTCCCGGCCAGGTGTGAGGCGTCAGGACAGTAATTAATGTTTGCAAATCTCTCTGATCGCGGCCAGAGCACCAGAAACACTAAAACACCGTGTCTGTCCAACCACGGCCATAAATACAGGACACAAAGAAAACCCAGCAACCAAACGCCTGTAATTCAACAAAGTTATTGGAAGGAGCCCAAAAGCTATGTCTAATGCTAATAATAAGCATATTTCCCAAAGGTAACATTTGATTTCTCTCCAAAACGAAACATATTTGAAGCTCTGCCTGGCCGTCACTGAATGGCAGATTAACTGGGGCAGTTCAGCGTGTGACTGAGTTTGTAAAGCCTTCAGCCAGCTCTGGAGAAACAGCCGCAGTCTTGACAAGGCCAGGCTACAAAACACTTCCCAGATAATGTGGTGGTTTTTGCAGCGAGCCTGGAAAAATTAGGGAATGGCTCTGGGCTTGTGGCACGCACATCTGGCAAGGGCAGAGCCTGGCTCGGTGTGCAGAGAACATGCTGACCAGAAATATTTACACTGAGCATTGATGGGCTGCCTAAAATGACCTCCAGAGCCTGTGCAGTGCACCATGGATTTTTTAAAAATCTATTACAGCCCATTATGTGCTGGAATGCATCCGAGTCCATCAGTGCAGGGAGTGCCAGGGAGCCTCTGCTCAAGGAGACCTATGGAAACGGGTGGAATTGGGAATGAAGCAGGGCTGTGTGGGGGGAAATAACAACAGGATGCTTTTCCCCTGGTTTTATTTATCTTTACAGCTGAAGAGACGGAGCTGGGGAAGGGGAGTGGGAAATGAACCCCGAAGGGAGAGGGCCCTGGCAGTTGTGCGAGCGCCGGTCGGATATCGATGCAGGTAATGCACTTGGAAGGGCTCTCTCCTTTACTGGTTTTCCGTAAATTGCTGGGCCGTGCTTCCCAGTGGTAATGGGAGAGCTGTGCCTGAGCCAGGGAGAACAGACTGCAACGTGAAAAAGGAGGGTGCAATCCCTTGGAGCAGCACCGGCAGAGTTTAGTCTGGGCCGCCCTGAGTTCCATCCATTGGAACTCCCCAGGGTCCCACCTCTTTCTCCCGCGGAACAGAGCGTTCCTCCTTCCCCGAGTTTATCCCAAAGACACAACAAACCCTTTGAGGCACAGCATCCTCCTGCACAGGGAAATGCCATCCCAGGGAGGTATGCAGTCCCCATCCCTGCAGGTGCCCAAGGAATTCCTGGATGTGGCACTCAGTGCTCCGGGCTGGGGACAAGGTGGGGATGGGGCACAGCTTGGACTCGATGAGCTTGGAGGGCTTTTCCAACCTCAGGGATTCTGGAATTCCGGCTCACCAACCTCTCTGGCAAAGCAGAGCCATTTTCTAACCATTGCTCTTCCTTCTCCTTTGCCATCCTGATTTTTCACCCTGGCAGTGGGTGATGCATTCCCAGCACTGCTGCATTAGGCCTAGGGTCCAATTAGCCTCATTAAAAGTATAAACCAATAATTCCTCATTCAAAGTTGGTTTGCCATGGACAGCCCCACCAGGGATTTCGTGCTTGATACTGGAGTTGGGGCTTAGCTTTTCTTTTAATAATATTTTTTAACTGGAGGCAGCTCTATTTATATATGCTTTGGGAGGGTAATTTTATGGGTAAATATAATCTTTATTAATATTTTCTTTGTTAACTCATTGATGTTGGTAAAGAGCTTTGAAGATGAAAGCACTGGGTGCAATAAATATTAACGTTATTCCAACTTATTTGAATGTTGCCAGCATTCCAGCTCCAACATCTTTCATCCAAGAATCTCAAAGTGCTTTTCCAAATGTTAATTAATTTCCTCTCAGCAGTCCAGGGAGATACCTATTATTATCAGCATCTTCCTTTCCCAAAGGAGTCAGTCTGAGTGCATTTCGCCCCACGGTTTTGGGCAAAATCAGCTGATATGGCTGGAGTTTTTTGGGACTGATCCAAAAAATTCCTGCCTCCCATTTTCCCAGCCTTGCTGCCTGACAACATTCCCTTCCTGGGAGTGGGGTGTGACACTCAGGTATTCCAGGCGCTTTTATTGGTGGCTCTTAAAAGAAAAAAAACCCAGACAACGATCACAAGCCCCACCCAGGGCAGGGGAGGAAATGAAACTCTTCCAAATCACAACGATCACAGTCAGGAATCCACGAGTTTTCAGGATTTTTGATGTGCAGGAGGAAATCTTAACGGGATGTTGGTTTCGAGTCCTATTGTAGAGTCAGAACCTTGCAATCCTTATTTAAAAGGCCATTAAAATGGAAGTATTTTCTCAAACGCAGCACAGGTGAAGAGCTGAGGAGCACGTGCTGCAGGTGAGACTGCTCCTAAAACACCCTCCCCATCCAGAGGTGAGCGAGTGACGAGACAAAAAGAGGATTTGGAGACAACGTGACTCCAGCAGGCCACGAGAACAATGAGAAGTTCAAAAATAGCAGTATTGACTGCTGGAAAAACAACATACATATAATTTTCAGGTAATTACTGCAGTATAATTAGCTGGGTTGTTTTCACATGAGCCATCTGAAATGAACTCTGCTTGCTGCTGCTGCAGCTCAGCTTTATGTGCAGCGTTCCCATGACTCAAGGGATGCTGCAGGAAGAGTGATTGGGTAAAAAATGAAGATTTTTTTCATAGCTGAGCCCATCTCAGGGCACAGCCTGGCTGCTGCTGCTTTATCCTCAGTTTATCCTGCTCCTTAGGCAAAAGAACTGGGAAAGATAAATATAATCTACTCCTATAGCTCCATAGGAATTCCATGTGTGGTCCATAATGGGAATTGTAGGGCAGGAAAGAGACTCAGATTGAAACAGGCCTTTTTCTAGATCACTCTCTGTGTGAAAAATTGTTATAAATTCGGATTATAAGAAAATATCAGTGTTTTAGGTGCACTGTGTGAGTGGAGGGATGGGGCAATAACAGGGAACATCCTAACGAGGACTCGCTCTCCAAGTTCTGGAAAATGCAGCACCTTAATTATTCTTATTAATTTTATTAGCCCAGACTTTGCTTATAAAGAATCGTTTAGGATCTGTGGAAACAACCTCTGACTTAAGCACTGGGGCCTTAAAAAATCACTTTTAATCGGAATGAAAGAGTTTCTCCCAGTGAAACCCCGGGTTTGTTGATGCTCCAAGTCTGTAGAGTGCAATTAAAAGCCTCCCTCACCTCTGGGATGGTATTTTGGAAATAAATGCAGCTTTCTGTAGTCTTCTCCTCATGTTTGAATAGTTCTTGGCCACTTTCAAGCTTCTGGAGGATCTGATGTTTTCAGTATTGCCTGGCTTTGATACAGAATTTCTCAGCTCCCCATGACCTGCTGTGGTTGCTTTTTACTCCTTCTTCTTGTACTGCATCCACAAATTATGAAAATGGGTGCTAATGACAAAAAAAAATTTCCCAATTGTGATTCATGGAAATGGAATTTTGTTGACAAAAAAAAGTGGATTTAGCTCGGCCAAAGGAAATGCTTTTACAACTGCAGATGAATATCTCAGGAATGACCATTTCTTCTCGGAGAGAGAACTATTCCAGTTTTAATTTCAAAAAAAAAGAGAGAAAAATATAACAATTCAAGTAAAGACCTGGAGAAAAGCGAACAGATCCACCCAACAGGGGTAGTTTTCCCAAGGAAAAGTCCCAAAAGTTAATTTTAGGAGAGTAAAATGAAGGTAAAGTGGATGCAAGGCCAGGAAAGCGCCATTACCTTGCCTTGGGCTGCCCAGAACACCTCGTCCCAGTACAAAACCAGTCCCCCAGGAGCTTCCAGAATCCTGGAATGGTTTGGGTTGGAAGGCACCTCAAAGCTCATCTCAATCCCCATGTCATCCCGAGATTTGGGGCGGGAAGGGAGAAGCAATTCCTTGGAAAGAATGGGCTGATTGTTGTGGCCATGGCCATTGTCTTGCAGCTGCAAGGCTTTGTGGAGCGGTGGAGAGCGGAGGGAGCCGGGCTTGGAATGTGTCATTCCAGGCTGGGAATGCAACCTGAGTGCACAGGGCAGTCACCAGTCGAGGAGAGCAATTCAATTTTTGTGAAGATTTGCAGAAATTGCAGAGAGGGGAGTCTGTGCCATGGCCATGGCAGCTGTGAGTACTCGCTGGTGTAAACTTTACTCATGTGAGTAGGGCCATGATATCGGAGAAGGGAAACAACAGGAAACGGGGAAATGAGGGATGTGTCACACCATGACACTGCTCACGTAATTAAAGATTACAGGAACGCATTTGCATGGGCTTTCCATAGAGCAGTGCCACTGCTAGGCCACAGCTCAGAGGTGACACTCCCAAAACGGTCCAGGATCTCTCCCTGATTTCAGATTTTAACTCCCCTTCTGGGAATTGTCACAATGCAGGCAGCAAAGATGTCAGGAAACTTTCTTTTAGAAGTAGCAGCCCTTGTTCGGGCCCAATTTGTGAGAGGATGGAAACGTAATATGATATAATTTGATCTAATATTGCTCTTGGATGTGGATTTCAGGGGAGATGTTTGTGCCAGCCAAGGCTCAGTCACTCCCCATGAACTTCCTGCTCAGCACATCGAGCAGCGCCACGTATGTTGTTATAGAGACAAAAATGGATTCATTTTATCAGATATTGGCTACTCCATTCTCTTCTCCTGCAGCCAAGTAATTTTCACTAAAACATACCTCCTTTTGTCCCTCAGAAAAGGGTATTTCCCACATTTCATGCTGGCAACAACCTCAGCAATAAAGGGATTTTAATGGCGTGGTCATGTTTTCTATGAAGAAATAGTAACTGAAAGTCCATCATGAAATCAGTTCTATTCAGGCTCAGAAATGCCCCTATATTACTTTTAAGCAGGCAGTAAGTTTGGATTATTAGACAAAGAGGGAAAATTCTTGGAGACTCGGACTAATGAAAACAACATGTTAGCAGAAAAAATGCATATCTGTTTAAAAAATATTATTGCGTCTGAACATGGCTTTGAGCATGTGAGTTATGTGACATGATACATTTTTGGGGAAGTTACAGAAGAGGAAAATAAAAGAAATGGGGGTGGGAGGCAGATTCTCAAGTCATTTTTTTTACTGCAATATCACCAAAAGGGGGAAATGTAACTTTTGAAAATTGGGAATTGAAAATACCAAAATTTTGAAGGGTCAAGGGAAATCTTGACCTTTCGTTTTCTCTCCCCACAGAGGTTCAAAATCAAAAAATATTGTAGCTTTAGCTCAGAAGCAGGACAACTGGAGGAGTGTTTTGGGGGTGTTCTCCCCTACTCCAGTTGCATCCCTGTATGTCCTTTGGAAAGGGAGAGAGAATCCTGACAGATGTAAGTGTTGCCACCACTGCCACAGCTGGAGCCACTGAGAGCACCTCTGGAAATTGCTGTGTGTTGACACAGGCTTTTTTTGGCAATAAACCATCATCTGAGTCTCCGGAGTACAGAGGAACAAAATTTCATTACATGTAAATAATAGCCTAAAAATAGAAGCGCAGATTGTTTTTCTCATTAAGTTCCTTCTTCATACTCCAGTATATTCTGCATTGAAAAGGGAGTGACTATCAAAAAGCCCAAACTGAAAAAATGAAGAGCCTGGTTGAGGTTTGTCTGTAAAAACCCTGGCAGAACCATTTCAGACCTGATTTTCTGTATCCCCTGTTTTAGCTCGCTGCCTTATTTTAATGCAGCCGAAGCCATTCTCAGCCTGCTTTATTTAAAGCGAGTTTTGAAAGAGGACGCTGTGGTTTATGGCCACGTGTCAAGTTTGATAGTGTTATGCCATGATTTAGCAAAACACTTGAAGCACATGTCCACATCCCACTGAATTTGGTAGGAAGTGAAGAAGCAGAGGAAAAGCTGTTTGCTGTGCAGCAGCCTCATTCGGGGGGAACAAGTAATTGAAATAAAACAAGGATTTTTCTTCGCACAGTTATGGATCTTTTTTTGCCAGATCCTTTCAGCTTGACGCAAACTCATTGATCATATTAGATCATGATTATTACACATCTTTAATCATTTCAAAGGAAGGGCTCTCCACTGGGCTGGCTCAGACCACTGAAATAGATGGGCTAATTATGGGACCCGTGGGCGTGCTGGAGTCATCTGACTTTTACTTTTTTAGCTATCTTGCCGAGCACCCTGCCCCCTCCCCAAACCAGCATTTCAGACTGAGATAACTCCTCATTACACGCAGGATTAAGCCAGAGTATCGGAGTGTTGCTCGTCAGCCTCCTCTAATTGCTGCTCATTTTCTGAATGCTTCGTTTGATGTGCTGAACGTCTCAGAACTCCAGGAGAACTCTGGACTCTGGGCATCCATGGAAATGGGATGGAGGGATGGCCTGGAGAAGAAAAAGAGGGGTGTTAGCGAGGACTTCCCTCAATTTTCTGTCAGTCTGGAGAATATTTCTGGGTGGAGCGCTTGGAAATGAAATGTTTGGAAAGAGATATGAGTTGTTTCTTTTGCTCAGAATATCAGGACTTCATATATATTCTTACCAAAACCAGGATGGCATCGAAAAGCTATTTATTGAACACATATCATGCATATATATTCCTTTTCTAGGTTAAGTATGTGTGGTCTGTCCACCTTGGTCAAAATCCATACAATTTTGTCTTGGATCGATGGAATGTTGACACATCCTGGTAAGATTCCATTGTCATCCCTACTTACTATGAGTTTTCTTCATTCAGAAAATCAGGACTTGATGTAAACATTCTTACCAATTAATAGGATGCTATCAAAAGCTCCTTAAAGACATTTGCCATCTCTCTCCCATTCTCCCCTTAACACAAACTACCTAATTTTAAATCCTGGGTAACCCTTTGAGTCAGATGTTATAAATTTTAATTCCGTAATTACCACTCATGGTTATCTTACCACAGGTTCCCTGCATGGAACCAAACATGTTTTAATCATTGTTTTAATCTGCGGAGTTGAGACATTAAAGCTTTATTTTGTCTTTCAGTGACCATAATGTAAGTGCTTTCTGACTGTAAGATGATGGATTTTATGGAGGCTATGGAAAAGTAGGAAATTTTGTCTCCTTTGTCCTGTTCTGTGGACTAAGATGAAGGCCAAGGGGAGAAATTGTCATGGTGATCTGTATTTATAGAGTAACATACAGGTAGAAAGAAACTGAATCAAGCTATAGTGACTTAAATACTAATATTTAATCCACCCAAATTCACAACTGATGCCATCATCTTGCCAGGCAGAATTTTGGTAGATATTTTCCCCTCTGCACTACCTGGTTTGCTCTTGCAAGAACACAAAGTTTACTCAGAATTGACACGAAATGGGCATATTTGGATCTCAACTCTCTGCTCTTTAGGACTCCTAAAACACCTGTATTGCTGTTCCTCGGTAACAGGAAAACCCCGGCAAGCTCACGGTGATTCCCTGAACTTGTCTGCAGTAGCCCAGGGAAATAAAACTTATAATTCCCCGAAATAAAACTCATCATTCCCCGCTTGGCGCAGACCAGGAGGCGGAGGTTACCCCAGCGCCCGCTGAGGTATCCCGGCCCCATCCCGTTCCACTCCTAAAGGTCTTCAAACCCGCGCATTAAGTAGCAGGAAGAGGAGTTGTAAAAACCGATTTTAATCAACTTATTTATTACAGCAGCAATGCGCATCCACCGCTTCCCTGTGGCGAGCCGGAGGGTCCCCGCAAGGCTGAGGGGAGCCGGGGCGCGGGTCCCTCCGGGAGCGCGCAGCGGGGACGGCGGCACCGCGGGGGCCGCGCTGCGCAGGGCGAAACTTTGCGGGCAGGGCGGCGGCCACACGGTGTCCCCGGGGCGGCTCGGGAACCCCGCCGAGGGCCC
>VWZW01002310.1:163093-218435 GCA_013397115.1 Edolisoma coerulescens
GGCGCTCCCCGGGCGGGGGTCGCTGGGTTTGGGGGATTTTTGGGGGGGGTTTGGGGGCTCACCCGGGGGGCGGGAGCGGGAGCAGCTCTGCCGAACGCGGAACTTTGGATTTCCTAACGCGCAAAAGAATCAGCAATTTTGAGGAACAGCCGTCGTAGGATAGAGGGTGGTGGGGCATCCGCTGTGTACACGCCCAGCAATGCAAGGAAAAGACCCCCCCGAAACTTTGCAGGCGCTTTGGGGCCGTGTGTGGGTGCAGGCTGTGCCCTGCACACCCAGCAGGGTGGTAAAAGTTTCAGAGTTTCTTTGCAGTTGTCAGACGGTCGTTATTCAGCAGGAGAGCTCCTGCCTCCTCCTTTAAACTTAATAGAGTGAACGGCACAAATCAGGTGGATATTAAATGTGTACAGTCACAAGTGTGTTAAATGTGGAACATAAACTACCGAATATGTCAAGTATGACTAAGGAAATATTTTGTCTTTCCCTGGAGGTTTGGTAGATCTCAGCTCTCTGTGTATCAAAGTTATGGTGCGCTGTCATTTTTAGATGCTTAAGGAGCTGTCAGCAGGTAAAGAAATATAAAATCTTGAGTGTGTTCTGACTTCTGTGGGTCAGGACTCTACAGATCCTCCTTTAAATCCTCCTCTGGCCTTCGTTTCTCTGGCTGTCCTCAGACCATATTGTACTGCTTGATCTGTGTAGTCCTTAAGCCTTTTTTCTTTTCAAACTGTGCCTCCCACATAACGAGATCAAAGGGTTAAGATGTGATTCTAGTGCTCAACTTTTGTTAATTTTAGCGTGGCAAATGGAATAGTGTGTTTTGGTAACTAACTCTGAGAGTTTCGTGGTGCACAGCAGCCAGCTTGGGTTTATGTGATGCCTTTATTAGCAAGACTGACTCAAAAGGAGTTAAAAGAGATGGGAGATAGGGAATAAAGTCATTCCAAACCTCTTCATTGATCCCTCTTTGAAGTCTCCTTCTTGAGAACTGGTAGAGAGAAATCACAATTTTTTAAATTCATGTTTCCTAAAGCGCCATTGCTGCCTCAGGGATGTGGAGGATAAATGCCAAACTGACTATTTTATTCTCAATTTCAATTTTCTGCTCGGGTTACGGAGTGGTACTTGCAGGCAGGGACTGTAGGATGGCACTCTGTGAACAGTTGGGCTTTTTTCTGTAGCTGTGAGAGCTTGGCAGTTTGCATAAGAAAAAAATAGTTGCTTCATAAATTCGTACTTTGAAGACCTCAGGACATTCTCATTTTTTTGTCTTTAGACTCTATAGAATTAAAAAAGGTGCGTGGGTGGGTCCTGCTCTTTCAGGAAGGAGAGGGGAAGACGAGGGGTCACAAAATCTCTTGCTTGGGGTGGAAGCTGTCACCCTGCAGCTCTCCAGGACAGCACGGCTGGGTTCTGAGGTACTTCAGGAGGTGAGTGCTCCTTGGAAAAATGTGGCTCATGGAAAGCTCTGACATCGTGGTTGGGGGCGCTGGGTATTTTTTAAGCAGGAGTAAATGCCCAGAAAATGTGCTTTTAAGTTCTGTTTTGGGGAGTTGAAAGGTAGCTAAGAGAGGGTTTGTGATTAAGACTCTGCTGTTTGAAGAATGGCCAGTGAATTCCTTTAATTATTTTCATTTTCTTAGGTAAAACCTTTTACGGTTCTCCTCTGATTAATTAGCACATGGCATTGATTTCAGATTTAGTGACCTTTAAAAACTAAAATCAACTGTAATACTTGGGCAGGGACTCTTTTGCCTGGCCAGAAAAAGTTTGTCAGAAAAACTTACTTCAGTTTCTAAAACTTTGTTGCCTTCCTGTGCAGAGAAGCCGGGGGTTACATGTGGGGAGTGTCACATGTGGAAATGAGGGAATGTGATATGATGGGTGCTATTGCCAAAGGAAAATTAAAGTTCTTGCTCCCTCCAGAAAAACAGTGGTCAGCCTTCCTTGCCACAATTTTTCATGGAGTTTTAATCATGAAATTGCCTTTCCTGTAATGTATTTTCTTACCACAAGCAAGAGTGTTTCAGCCTTTTTGCCCTGTTTGGGATTGTTTGTTCTATTGGAAAAAAAAATAATCAGATAAGATCAAACATACTTTGCAGATCCCAGACTTGTGAGGTTACTGAATTCCTTGGTCCTTGGGAAGGTTTGGATAAATTGAAGCAGTATGTTTCCCTTCCTTTTTCTGAAAGAAGGTAACTGGGAAGTTTGTTCTTCTGCAGAGTTCTCCCTCACTCCATAGGCTGAGGCATATGTGAATTTTCCTGATCTTAATTACTATTCCTGTCTAATTGCACACAGACTCTAATTTATCTCAAGGTAAGCTATTTAAAGCTCTTTCTAATTGGAAGGAGTATACTTGAGTGATTAAATCTTTCCCTCAATATTTCTTACATCTCTTTAAATTGGTTATTAGATTGTTGTGATCTTTGCCTTCTACTCCAGCATTTTGGAAATCATTACACAGTTTGCAATAATCAATTCAATTAAACACGGATCAAAGAATGAAAAAGAAAAGCTTATGTTCAAGTATTGTCATTCTTGATACTGTCCTAAGAAGCTGCTTTGGAAAGCACATGCTGGGAGGTTTTCTCCTTTGTTCTCTCTCCTTTTAAGAAAGTGCCTTTGGGGATTGAAGAGATCCCTGGTGTGTTTCTTGTTAGACATAATTTATACTTAAAAAAAAAAAAGTGAGCCAAGAGTTTGAATGAAAATTCATCACAGCATTTCCACACAATGGTGAGGAAAACAAACCACTTAGAAATGCTCAGCTGGGAAATACCCCTCCCCGAAATCCAGGGAATCAGTTCTGGCGGGGGACAGCAGTGCTTTCAGGGGGTGATAATAGTGACAAATGGACCTGTGGAATTGCATCCCCAATTCTAATAAGCATAATCCACCTATTTCAGTGCTCAATTAGAATTTTACACTTCTGCATTACGAGCTATTTTTGCTTAATCCTTTTATAACTTACTGGGGTTGCATGTTGCTGAGATTAAAGTAAATATAATCTACTTTTCATTGTTATGTGACTCCATGGATTACGTTCGTTCGTGCTGTAATTTGGTATGTGTCAGCAGAATTGTATTTTTAACTGGTTTTTGGTCTGGGGATCTTTTTTTGAGCTTTTGGTCATCGACACTGGGGTTGCAGATATCAGAGGGATGAAATTGGCAGCTGAACTGTCAAAGCCCCAGTCCATAACCCTTTTTAATTGCCAGTAAACCCCAGACTGTTGTGTGCACATAAATACAGTGTCAGTGCACTTGTGGATAAACCTTCCCCATCCTGGGAGGGTCTGTGCAAGTGAAATTCTTGTGAGAAGGAAGGGAGGAAGGTATCAGCACCAGCATTTCATAGGAGTTGTTTTTAATTCATTTACAGATAATTTTTCTTTTGCTTATAAAGGCATTTAGAAATTCCAGTTAGAAGCAGGTAGAAGATGCATCTTATTTAGGTTTATTGCATGAGAAAAGTGTTGCTGCAGGGAGGGGAAGTGCCCAGGACCGCCTGACCATGGATAAGAATGTTCATGGATCGGGCACACAAGACAAATAGTTAAAAACATCCCATGGAGCAGGGCGTGGACAGTTCAGATACCTCTGATATTGAAGTTATTTATAGGGATGTAGCCTCTGAGTGCTGTGGTTTGTACCCTGCCCTGCATCCACCAGAGGCCAGAGAAGGGCAGACTTGTCACTAATGTATTTGGCACGGTGGGATTGAGTTCCTGGAATCTCTTCTCGGAGAAATCAACGTCTCATCAGTTCTCTCTGTAGTGCCATTAGAGTGAAAACCAAAACAGAACTTCAGGCACTTGAGACTCGAGTGCTCCCTGTAATTGTTCTGAGATACCCCCAGCCCTTTCCCATCCTGATGCCTTTCTCTGAAATCCTTGTTTGTCCAAAAGCTTTGAGTGAGTTGGGGGCTGACCCTCTGGAGCATCTCCTGGAATTCTTGTTTGTCCTAAAGCTTAGGGTGAGTTGGGCTGGTAGATTCCATCCAGTGGCCTTCACTGGACTCTGCTGAAACAATGGAATTTGAAGCAGTAGTGCCTTGGTTGCTGGGAATCAACATTTTGACAGGGTTAATTTTTGGATCACTCAGTGTTCTACAGGATTTGTGGCTGGAGAATGGATTGGGTCTCTCGTGGCTTTTCTCTTACACGGGGTGTTGGTGTTTGGCTCTTTGGCTCCACGAGGAAAGAATTTCACCTACAGACCTGAAGTTGGGTCAGAAATGTTTGCTTTTGCTGCTGTGCTTCCAGTGTAGAAACTTTTGCTTTACAGGTGCCCTTCTAATGGAAAACTCGGCTTTATCACCCTCCATAAAAAGTAGTAAAAGCCTTTTGAAAACCCCAGATCTCAGGGAAGAATGCAAACATGGCTTTTATGTGAAAAACTCGTCTGTAAAGGCCTTGTGTGTCTCGTGCAATTCAACTGCCTCAGCCCGTACTGTCCCCCTTCACCTCTGATTAACAGAATTGTGCCTGCAAGAATCACAGAGAAATGTTTGTCCTGTTCTTGAGGGGGAAGAAAAGGGGAAATGCCCATTTTAGGTGATGGGGCAGCTGGATTTTGGAATCCTCTCGGTGAAGCTCAGGTATTGATTGCTTCATTGCTCTGTCATTGGTCCAGCTCTGTGCAGACCAGTAAGTGCTGAGAGTGTTGGTTTGGGCTTTCTAAAGTGGAGATGATTGGATTTTATGATGCAGAAATTGCATGTAGTACCTTCAATAGCAGTCTGTCCATGGAAACAAATGCCTTTCTTAAAAGTAGATTCTTTTGCTAGGGAGGGGGGTGAGGAGGAGAAAGGAGCTGACAAAAGACTGCTTATTTCTGTAATTTTACTCAACGCTATCAAAGCCATTTCGAACGTAGTCGCTGCCATAAAATGTGGCTATTTCAAAGTAAATTAAAAGCTTGGGGGCTACAAGACAAACTAGAAGGTATTAAACCTTTGAGAATATATGGAGTTGAGGATGGGGCCAGGAGATGTTGGTTTTATCTGGCCTTGTTCTGCTGTTGCAGATTTTCAGTGGCAGGCAGAAGCCCATGAAACCAGGTTAACAGGATATTATTGTTCTCCCTGTGCTGTGGTTCAAACCTCTGTATTGTCTTTTCTTCTCGCTCTTTGGCTGAGGCTCCCGTGGCTGGTGCAGCTGTATTGATCCAGGAGTTGGTCAGCAATTTGCTTAATCTTATTCTCCTTTTGGGTTTAGGGCTGGCTGTGGATGTCTCTGCTGGTCTGTTGTGTTAGCAAGCGCTGGAGGGACAACAGAGTGCTCTGAAGCTTGGATTCCAAGGCTAGGGAAGAGTGGGAGTTAGCAGAGGGATGGGTATTATGGGCTTGTCTGGAATATGGGAAACAAAGAAATGAAAAGCCAGGGTACAATTAGACCAGAGGTCAGCCTAAGCTTGACCTTCATGTCTATAGGAGATGATATACAAGAGATTTATATGGGAAGTGGCACGATAATTAATGAGAAGGAAAAGGAGCCTTTTAAAGGCTCTGCTTGGGGACAATGGAGCCCTGGGCTCTGCAGCAGGGCAAAGACTCCGTGGCCATGTGGAAGTTTATTTAGGGGACGGAGATAAGTGCTGGTCACCTCATGTGCAGATGGCTCTGCAGTGAACTTCCCTTGTTTGGGTTAGGAGATGGGAATGAGCTCGCTGGACACATGCTAATAAACATGGATGGGCTCTGCCTCCTCTCTGCTCTGGCCGGGCCTGCCTGGCCTGCAGGAAATGCTCCAGTGGCCGGTTTCCACCCGGGAAGGACGGCTGACAGTGGGACAGGGAGCGAGGGGGAGTTCCAATCTCTGCCCTGCTTCGAGGCTGATACAGCCAGCAACTCTTCCTTAATAAATGGTGAAGCATCCCTTTATCTCTGTAGATAACTTTCTTCCCTGTGCCTTAGGTGTTTACGGTGTATCCTGAGTGGTTTTTCCCAGTTTCCAGCCCTGATATCAATTGTCATGCTAAATTCTTCACGCCAGAGTTCAGCAGGACTCTCCTGTTGGTTTTTCCTGGTGTTACTTTCAGTTTGACACCTTCTTGCTCCCTTGATCCTGCCCATCGATCACTTGGTGATTCTGGTGTGAAGGGACTGTGGGAAATCTCCAGCCCGACCTCCTGCTGGAAGCAGGATCAGCTGGGAGGTCAGAACGGGTCACTCAGGACTTGATCCAAGTCCGGTCTGTGAAACCTCTGAGGATGGAGATGGCACCACCTCTGTGGGCAACCTCTTCCATGCTTAACTGTTTTCCTGGTGAAAACAGGCTGGTTTGGTGGTTTTTAATATCCATCCTGAACCTCTTCCTTCAGCTCGTGCTGAAGATCATGGCTCTCTTTCCTTGGCATGTTGGAAGGTTGCCAGGAGATTGCTCCAAAGCCATCTCTGAATGAGCCCTGTTCCCCAGCCTCTTGCCAGGTCATCCTGCTGGACCTCGCATCTTTGACAAAGCAGATTGTTTGGGAATGGGATTTTGACAGGTGATTCCATGCCATGATGTCGTTCTTGAGGAGTTTTTACTCCTGAGGATTTCTCTTAGTGGACGTCCTCAGCAGTGGGCAAAAGTAGTTCCTGAGACTGTCCACTGATACCAGTGGAAAAGGTGGAAATTGTTGCAAAAAATTACATTTCATAAGCAATGAACCTTCAGAGGGGAGAAGGTGACACACAGTGGGGTGGGCAGCTCTTCGCCAGGAGACTCCATGAAATTATTGTTCATTTTGAAACTTGGGATACCAAGCTCTCCTGCTCTTTCCCTTTTTCCCATTAAATACATGGTTCTAAAGCCGATGGAAAACTGAGCTCAATCTCCTTGCTTGGCTGCAGCACCTGAAGTTGCATCTTTTGTGGCCACGGTCAGTGGAGCATGCAAACACGTGACAAATGCTCTCAGAATTTGGTGGTGGGCAGAACTTAGAGGCCTGGCTTTTCTAAGGTGGGTTTATACAAGATACTCAACTGAAAAGTGATTAGTTAGTGTGCAAAATAGAATATGGGATGAAAATAGCAGCAAACTGAGTTTTCCTTGGCAATTTAGCCTAGGTGCAGCTCACTGTTCTGTATTTTTTTTTATAAAAAGCAGAAGCCAAATGCAATAGGGATGATTTGGTTCAGGTAAAATCTGTAATCTGAACTGCAGAAGAGTCCTGTAAAAAGTTGTGTGGACGAGAATGTTTTTGATACATTCATTCCTCATATTGTTTCTCGAGACTCCCTTGACAAAATGATCTCACTTTTGTGCAGATGTTGTATCTTGTTTCCCTGGTGCAAAATAAGAGGCTTTGAAGCAGTCCAAGTATTTGTGTAGATTTTCAGCTTCTTGGAAAAGCTGTTGGAGCCAGCTCTGCTCAAGCTATGGATGGAGCTGTGAGTGCACCTAGAAATGCGCAGCACCGGGATGGAAAACGTGGGACAGAAACAAAGCTGTTCCTTTTGCTAGGTTCTGTGTTGATTTAACAGCATCTCATCTGTGAATCTGCTGAGGCCACTCCATGGCAGGGCTTCAAATTTTTTTTAAACCGAGTATCAGAACTGTTGTTGGTTTGAATCACAAGGATTTTAGATAATATTTTTCTAGAGGGTGTCCACCCAGGTCTTCATTCAGTTAATTCCTACTTTTACCTCTTTGCTGTTCAAATTTGACTCTTTCTGTTCTGCAGTGACGTTTTTATTCGAGGCCCTTGACAATGTCACTTTGGGTTTCAGAGGAAATGGCTAAAAATAAATGTGTTAAAGACTGATTCTTAGGAATGGAAAAGTGGCTGTGGTGGTTCAGACCAAGGGTCCCTCTGGCCTGGTGTTGCCCTCCTGAAGCTTCTAGAAATGAGCGAGTAGGAAAAGCAACAACAGAGCAAAGCGGGAGAAATACCTGTCCCCTCCTTGCCATCTTCCTCCGTCTCCAGCCACTTCCAGCTCAGCCCTCTGGATCCAGTGGAGTGGACAAGCCATGATAAATCTATTTCTAAGTGCCTGCCCAGGTTTCTCTTGAACCTTTATTCCCCGATTTTGTTCCCAGTGTTTTGGGAGGGATTTCTGTTCTGCTCTTTGCAGTGTGAGGACCCTGCTGGTGTTTTGAGCCTGGTTCCGTCCATGGGTAGTGTGTGAGGGAGGAGGACAAACAGCTCATACCTGTCCCTCTCTGTGTGCTGCTCAGGGTTTTGTACATTGGATCATAGCTGTCACCAGGTCCTCTATTTTTGGGTTGAAAACTCTTAGCTTTCATTATTTCTTCATTAGGGAAGTCGTGCTGGATTTCTACCATCCTAAGAACGTTTCCACTTCTCGTGTGTGTGTATACATTTATTTTTTTATGATGAGACCACCAAACCCACCCACACTTGGAGCTCTGGGTGAAGCAGGAATTTATATAATTTAGAATGATTTTTTATCTGCTCTCTGCTCCCTTTCCAATGGTTTCTCCCAGTGACTTGTGTGCTTGCAGCTGAGCTGATGTTTCCATACCTGTGTTTATCTTGGGCCCAGCTGTGGCAGAGGTCACCCCAGAGCTCTGTAAAGCTCGGGGCTGGCTGCTCTGCTTCTCCCACAGGCATCACTTAAGTGATGGGCATTAAACTGGGTTCTCCCAGTGATGCTTCATCCTTAAAACCCTGCTGCTCCCTGGGTTTTCTTGGATGTTCAGGAACAGGTTAAGCCGAGTGTGCCAGTGCAGAACTCCACGCATGACCTTCCTCTATTGTTTGCTCTTGGAACAGCTCAGCCACGATGGTAACAGAAGAACTTTGAAAAGCAACTGAGGATCTAGGGCCTGGTTTTATTTTTTTAAAGAAGTTATTAATGCTGGAGGAGTACTCAGCTTGTGTGTGCAGACTGGATTTTCATAGTTTCCTTTGACCTGTGCTATTCTGTTGTTTTTAAACACATGGAGGACTCTGAGGTGGTGCCAAGCTGTTTTAAGGGGAAGCAGAGATGTGTTGGAACTTGTTTCCTATGTTCGGTTCACTCGAAAAGTTTGGTAAAATGTGCCTTTGTTTTTCAGAGGACACTCACACAGCTTGGTAAAGGGCTTGAGCTAAATAATAATTGATTAATTGCATGGACTCCTTCATTCCTTGGGCCCACACGAGGATGTCTCGATGCCTTTTATTTTTATTTTCCCCCTACTATTTTTCCTTTTGACATAGACTGAGCAGTGAAGCAGTTAGAACATTCTTACTTGGAAGTAGGAGCTGTGTGTTGTTATTTAGTGAGCAGATCAGGAGGCACAAAGGTGAAGACAATTCATACAAAAATTCTCTGCTGAAACCCAGGAAATGCCTTGTTTTGTCACGAGACCCTAAATAATCCCTCGTGCCCCTGTGCCTGTGGCCCACGTGTGTAAAAAGGACAGGCAGGGTATAAATTCATGAACCTGTGAGAGTTATTCAGAGGCCATTAATGAGCTGCCAAAGACTTGTCTATATGCAAATTCCTATTCAGAGTGGGATTTGGATGAGGGTGGTTAATGAGGTGGGGCAGTGGTTTGGTCAGTCAGGATGAAAAGGAGCAGTGAGTGGAGCATCCTCCTCCCTCTGCCCAGAGAGTGGGATGGGAATGGGGGGAGCAAGGCTTGGAAAAGTGAGGGAGTGTTTGAATCTGCAGCCAGTGCTGCAGAAACTGCACCTCTCACTTGGTTGGGATTTTGGTAACTTTGCTATCAGAATTTTCTTAGGCAGCTCTTTGGATCCTGGTTTATTCTTGTGGCTGAAGCCAAGTGAATGCAGGATCGTGCTTGGAGTTTACTTGCAATGGTTTTCACGGATTTTAAATCATAGGTGTGGCTGAAACTTGGCTTCTAAAAAATCCCTCATTCCATCAAGTGGTTTGTTTCCATGCAGGGGAGGGGTTATTGTGGGAATAAATTAATTGGATTCAGTCTTACTCTGATTGTAAGAAAAAGTGTCTGGAGAATTAGGTGGTGGGTTGGGGCACTGGGAAATGAAATATCCCTCTTCCCCCCAAGCAAGTGTCCTTAGCATCTGCCAGAGCACTGGGAAAATGTTTCTGTAGGCCCTGCTGTGCTCGGTGTGGGCCAGGAAAATACTGCATATAGAGTATATATAGTGTTCTAACTCACTGCGTGCTTGAGCCTATAGCTAACACACTGGTAATACACATAAAAATGCACTTTTCTGGCATGGACAGCTCTGGAAGCTGGAAGGACAGAGTATCCTGAATTCTGAGGGGTGAGGCAGGGTTGTGAGCTTCGGCTCAGCTTTGCCAGGAGTTCAGGCCTTGCCTAAGATGCATCTTCTCAGTCTCTCTGTGGCTGCACGTTCATTCAAAACCGTTTTCTTTCTCCTCATTGAAGGCTGAAGAAAAGCAGGAAGATCTGCTTCCTCTGCTATTCTTCTGTCATCTTTCTGCATTTTTACATAGTGGGAAGAAGCCCTGCCTTGTGGGTGATATGAAAAACTGAACTTCCTGCTTTCCCCTTTCCCTTTCTTTGTGCCCGGGGCTCTTTGAGCGCCAGCCCCGGGATCCGCATTCAGGCCTTGGCACGGCTGCCGCCCCCTCGCTCTCCTTCCAAGCTGTGCTGCTTCTTGGAATGAAATCCCTGGGATTCTTGACAGTCTCCCTGATTCTTTAGTGCTGGCAGCAGCAGCCAGAGAAGTCATCCGTGTCTCATTAACTGACTGACCCGGGATCCCCAATCCGCCTCGCTGGGAACTGAGTTGAGGATGGGCTCAAGGAGGTTTTCAGTGGGAGCTGAACTTCTCCCTGCCAGGATTTTCATCTGGGCTTGGATTCACACCACCGAAGGTCTTTTGCTGATTTCTCTAATAATAAAATATATTTTAGCACTTAAATCCAATATGTGATGTAAATACCAACTTTATATCATCTTGTTGCTTGCAATAAATAATTCAGTCTCATGGTTTCTTGGTGCCTGAACCTGTAGGTTCATAGGTAGATGCTTCTATAAAATAGAAAGGGACAATAATTCTTCTAATATAACAATATAATTCTTAACTAATACAGTGGAAAAACATTTCAGAGGCGCAGATCCTTTATTTAAATATCATAAAATTGGAATGTAAAAAGACAATTTCTCAGGATTCTTCAAGCTTTTAATTAATCTTGATGACTTATTGCCATATGACTGCTTAAAAAAAAAAAAGCTGTGTACTTTGGCTGCCTGACGTAATTGCCGTGCATGGGTTTGAAGACCTTAGGAAATAAAGAAATGTGGAATAGTAGCTCTTTCTTTTAAACTTGGCTTTTTCCATGCAGAGGCCAGGGTGATTGCTTGATGGAATCCTTGTTCTCAGCTTATTGCCACAGTTGGAACTTGCAGCTCCACAGCTCATTTCTGTGATAACAATTCAGGCTAATTGTTGGTAGTAATGAATTATTATTCTCAGTGCTGTTAGAAGGGAATGGGGTGTTTGGCCAGTGTATTTCAGAGGGATTTGTTGTCAGCAGATTGATTTCCTTTGGGAAGGGGAACCTTTTAGTGAGAAATTATTATTTCCCATACCTGATGTTTTACCTTATCTCATTGTTTTCCTGTTCTCCCTTCCTTCCGCCTTTCCTTCCTTCCTCCCTCCCCCATTTTAAGATGTTTTTGAACTGTTACTGGAGGCTTTTCTGTATTCCAGATAAAATCCCAACCAAACATCCTGGTGCATCCTGTGGGATGGATGTGGCCACGGTGATCTTGGTCCCTGGCACCCACTGACAAGGCCTGAGCTCCAACCAGTTCCCAAACCCTGGGAATTCATTTCTCAGAAGGGAATTTTGCCTCAAATTCCAAAAGAAAACATTCATTTTGTCATGTTCCATTTTGGCTTTCATGGTTTTTTTCCTTTTTCAAGAGTGAATTGTGAGCTGATCACTCCAGTTTTGCAGTTTTCCCTCTCTTGGGGCATTAACAGAGCCATTGGTTACTTTTCAGGGAAATGAGATTCAATTATGTACTGCCTTCACCCTGCTGTTCAGTACTTTGCAAATCAGTATCCAAATTTAATATGATTCTTAATTAAACCTTCTTGAGATACCAGAATAATAGGCAGGGATGATGTAGTCTGTCTCCTGTGCTGCATCCTAGAAAATGGGACAAATGAGGAGAAAAAAGTGGATAGTTTGGATATCTTTGAGTGCATAAGCTCCTATCTTGAAGTGTTATCTCATTTGAAACTAATTAAGAGCAAAGTTTTAGTGGATAACTAATTTTTCAGCGCTGGGTGATAACTTAGGGCACGTGGGGAATAAATCACTGTGCAAGGTACAGAAATAACAAGATTTTATTTCTAAAATCTTGGGAGGAAAATCTGCATCTCTTACGGCAATAATTAGTTTTAATCAAGTGATGTTTAAGTTGACAAACAGAAGCCTATAATAATGTCTGTTTGAGCAGCAGAGATTCCCAAAGCTTTGCAAGCAAACATCAAACCCTGGGTGAAGGAATTTGGTCTTGGTGTGTGTCCTGCTGCTAAGAGGCTCTGGAAGCTGCTCCTGGAAGCTGCCTCTTTATCCACGTTGCAGTGAGTACATTCACTGAATTCCAGGTGCATTCTTCTCCAGCTTTCCCTCAAAATTGACTTGCAAAAGCTCCCTGTGCTTCATGCAGGTATTTGAGATATTTAGAAAGTAACCGGAGCTTGTTGCTGATGTTGTGTTGGGAAAGGGTGGCTGGAAGCGAGTCTGACAGGAGAATCCTGTCTGTAAATCCCAAATCACTCAAAGAGTTTGTGTGACCGTTGATTTTGTGTTAATTGATTCGAAAAGGGGTGTTTTATCTTTTTCAATCTCTGAGGGAGGAGGAATTAGTGTGAATTTGTGACCTCCCACGTGGCTTCTTGGTCCTCTCTTTTTTTATACAAAGAGACAGCATTTCAGACTGTTCTTTAGTGCTCTAACAGTTGTTATATCCTGATCAGAACGCTGTAAACCTTTGTCACAGTGATTCTGAGAGGGCATAGCATGTTCAGGAAGCTCTTTGCACATCTGTCTGCAGCTGGCTGGGGCTCCACTGCACCTCATTCCATAGGAGTTGGCTCTTCAGTCAGCCAGCAAGGCTCAGTGAGGAACATTCTTCATAAAAAGTAAATTTGTCTGGCAATGACCCTCTCCCAAACAATTGTGTTCACTCTCAGGCTTAGATATGAGTTGTTTGCCTGCAGAGAGGCTCCTGTATCGCAGCCAGGATTTCCCAAACTGGTATTTCTGCCATTACTTGCCATGGAAATCATTCCAGCACGGAATTCCCAGCTGCAAAGAGAAAGGCACCAGGGACAGTTAAGTTTGAACGTGGCTGAAAAAACCTGGAGTCTCCAGGAAAATGGAGATTACCACTGTGTCAGCAACCTTATTTAATACCAAAAGTAATAATATTGTTCACCTAGCGGGGAAAGTCTCCTGAGGCCGGTAAAACTTTCGTTACGGATTAAGATAAAATGTGACTTGCTTTAAATCAAACCCACTTTAGACATGACTTAAGTCTTGGCAGACTTTTCCTAACAAATCTCTCTCACAGCTGGAGCAAGTCCCTGCCCCAGCATCTCTGCCCAGTGCGGTTGGTGCATCCTCATTGTCACCAAACAAAAAAAAAAACAACCCAGGGTTAAGTGTTCAAACACTGAATTTGGGGGCTGCGGTCACCCAGTTTGGCTGGATCTCCCTCCCAGAGGAAATAACCTGCAGGAAAAGGGCTGGAATGGAGGTCTAGAAGGGCAATTGCCTGCACTAATGTGCCAGGTTTTATGTGTCAATGCTTTTAGAAGGTATTTCCCATCTCCCAGAGCACAGCAAATACCACAGGCATCTACCAAAAGCATAAGACAACCTTTAAGACACGGGGATTATGTTGAAAATTCCAAACTCTGCCTTTTACCAGCAGCAGTTCAGGGGGCTGGAGCTGCCTGTGTGTTTGCTTTTCCAATATCCTGTCACTCGTCACTGAGTTTTGGTACTTTTATCACCGTGGGGTTTTTGAATCCAGGCAGTGACAGACATCCCAAAGAACTCGGTGATGTCACTTGTGTGGGATTAGATGGAGGGCTCTGGCTGGAATTTACAGCTTCAATTTATTGGTGTTTAGGTATGAAACAGCATCACTGACCTTCCTGAAACCTACTGAATTTGGGGATTTTACCAGCATAATAGATATAAACAAGAAGTGTTTGCCAGGAGCAGGTGAGGAGAATGTTCCTTGGATTAATTATCCGTGGAATTCCACGTTCAGTGGTGATGTGCTTCCATGGGCTGATACAGAAGGATTTTGGTGGAAGATCTGTCCAGAAGCTTCCACTTGAACTGCTGCAGTTTTTATGATCTCCTCCCTGACAGATTCTTAGTGTTAGCACTGAGCTTAGAGTTGTAGAATCTGAGCTTAAAATTGCACAATCACAGAACCATTAAGGCTGAAAAAGCTTCATCATTCGGGTAGGTTGGTTCAAGGGTCGGAATGTTTCTATTAAAAGATCTGCAGCCATGTAATTCACAAGGAAATCTCTTGTTTGTGAGCCCACAAAGGTAAATAACACCTGATGGCTCCAGCTTTATGGGTGCTTTCTCAGCTGTGTGGCAGGGAATACATTACTTGGGGAAAATCATGAATACAGTTTGAGCTTAAGGAAGCCCAGATCTCTGGAGGTGCCATCAGCAGCTCTGCCCAGGCTATTTTGGCATTTCCAGCAGCATTTTGTTGACTGATTTTGATTGGTTTCAAGCCTTTTTTTCTTGCCAGCTGTTCAAATGAGTAGATTTGCTCCTACAATTACCATGTGTCCTTTATGAGCACTGATACACTGTGTAAATAGATTTCTTTGACTGAGAAGTACTCAATCCTCTTGTGTGTGCAACAAAAAGCAAATACTGTTTGTACCTGCTACTGCCTTGTACCTGTTCCTTTAGTGCCGCCCTCATTCCCAAAGCCTTGGAGGTCCCACTCCAGCAAAAAGAGGTTTTCCTGATGAAACCCAGTAGCCTCCTTAAAGCTTGGAGGATGTTGCATATTTATGACCATTCTTCTGTGTCTTTGCCTCCCCTCTGGTTTGAATTACAGGGACTTCAACCTGTGGCTGTTTTGGTTGCCTGAGACAAATGCAGGAAGTCACGGCCTGTCATCGAGGCACTCGAGCTTCCCGGGATTTGTTTCACTCCCTCTTGCAGATTTTCGGGAGACTGAGTTCAGTTTTTACAGTTCAGCCCTGAGAGCTTCCTTGGGTGAGCTTTGCAGGTGGAATTTAGGGTTGGGGAATGTGGTTTATTAAAAACAAGGATATTTTTACCTTCATGATTGTCCAGTTTCACAGATCTGAAATATCCAAGAAGCCAAGAGTTTAGTCTGAGTGTAGAGAGCTTCCTCCTGCAGAAAATTGCTTTCAGGGGTTAAAGAGGCTGCTCAGAGCATGCAGGAGCTGTGTTTTTACAGCTGGGGGTTGGAGTTTACTAGGATTCATTCAGAACCATTTCCATACTCATCTAACACTTCCTCATTGCTTTTATTAGAGAAAAAAGATCAATTTTTAGTTTTTTACCTGCCTTTTGGAAGTGATTATGGAATTCCTTTTTTGTGGAGGGGGGGGATTTCCATTTGTGTTGTCCTTCACCTTCAAAGGAATTTGCTGCGGAGCTTGCTCTCTTCTGTCATAATGACTTTTAATTACTCAAAGATCACTAAAGCTAATCACCGTGTTTTTAATAACAAGAAATTTACTGTCACTGCCTGAAATTGCTGTTTATAAATAGGTCATCTCCCATTCCTTTTTCTTTCTCCTTTTACTTGCTCTCTTCCATCTTTTGACTGGGGTTTGAGGTGATTTTTTTTTTTCATTCCTCCTTTTTTTCCCCCTTCACCTTTCATGTTAATGCTTGGAGGATTGGGGAGGACCTGTTGGATTGCTTTAGGCACTGAATGTGGTGTGGGCCCCAGCCAAATGCTTCTTGTTGTGCTGGCAAATCATTTGAATGTGTTTTGGAGCTTATTCCTTGCTTCTGCTTATCATAAACATCCAGGAATAACTTGCTGGATTCTCCAGATAGATCCTGGGGCTGATAACTGGAGATGGAGAAATATCTTTTCTAAAAAACATGGATCAAACTGTTGGATTTGAATGTTTTGCTTTGAATACAGTTCTTGTGCTGCTGGGTGGGTGAAAAATGCTCAGTCTTGTCCATCACTCTGTGGACACGGCTCAGTTTACTAAATATATAAATAAATACTGGCTGCTGCCTGGTTTTCACCTCTCAGACAAGTCCCTCCCTTCTAAAAATGGGGAGAAAAAGCAGGTTCTCTGTGTGTGGTGTTGGATCTCAGCAGATAACCTGGGTCTGATCTTTCTCCAGCAGCAGGACTTGCAGCTCCTCGTCCTGCATTTCAAAGCAGAATTTAAACCTCCCTGTGTTTTCCAGGCCAGGACTGATGTTCCCTGCCTGCATCCACTCATTTCCCTGAATAATCAGTGCCTGTGAAACCAGCCACAGGTTATCCAGGGAATTTCTTATCCAGAGGCACCAACACTTAGATTTTATTTATTTTTTAAGCTTAATTCCCGACTTGCATAGGTCATGGAGACAAGATGCAATTCCTGAAGACAGTTTTCCCTGCTCTGACCTGTTAACCTGTGCTGAGGGTTAGAATTCCTTGAGCCAGGAATTTGCCCAGTTTGGGAATCTTTCCTCGGGTGGAACAACTGGGTTTGTGTGGAAGGGCAAGATTTCATCTCTGCTGTTGCAGAGAAAATAAAAAGAAATGATTCTTACCTTAAACAATTCCCATCTCTAATAGCTTTAAAAAGTGTAATGATTATTTTGGAAAAGAGCTGTAGGTAGGACATCCCTTTCCTCTGGATAATCACTGGAGAGCAGTGGGGAATGATGTCTGTGCTGCCCATGGATTATTCTCATGTACTTTAACTATTTTTTTTCCCAAACCTTCTTGGTTATCTGAAGTAGGTGTGGAGCAGGGAATTCTCCTTGTTTCCAGGTGGGTTGTTCCAGAGTGTTTCCTCAATACACAGAAATTGGGGATGCTCCCACTCCTGCAGCAGCGGGAATGGCATCAAATGCTTGGGATGACACAGCCAGAAAAATGGCCCAGGTTGGAAACACTGGAAACTGTGAGGTGGGGAAATAACCTGGCCTCTTTCCCACCTCACACAGGCAATTATGGGACTTGCTGGATGACAGCAAAATTCCCTGAGGGCTTTGGGAAGGACGGGCTGTGGTGTCGGAGTTGGGATGAGAATGTTGGAGAGGGAGCAGGAATAAGGAATCCGTGACTAATGCAGGTTTGGCGGAGGAACATGTGTTTGTGTTGTGCTGTCGAGCAGGAAATGTCAGGTGTGTGTTTAGAGATCGCAGTTCCCTTCTTCACTCCAGGAAGGTCTTTACAGGGAGTCAGGACAGAAATGTGCCACCAACCTGAGCTAAGTCGGGTTTCTGGAAAGCTTCTTCCACCTCTTTTATGCTCTGAGTAATGTTTCTCACCATCCTCGTCCTCTCTTTGGATTTTGGGTATTCCCTTGGTACCAAAATGCACAATACCAGTGTGTGTTTGATGCTGGGGTTTGTTGGAAACCAGTTTGAAACTGAGTGGTAAAAACCTCAACCTTTTTAGAGCTAAATAACATCAATTTCTTGTGCACTGCTGTGATGTTTTTTGGAATGGATATTCCCATAACTGAACACCTGGAATTGCAGTGTGCAGGATTTCTCTGCAGCCAGTCCTTGGGAACTGTGCATATCCTTTTATTTCTCTGCAGTTCAGCTTTTGGTTGTTGTTTTGTTACTTTATCTCCTGTTAGGAAAGAGAAGTCCAAACATTTTGGCAATGCTGCTGAGCAGCCAGAGGTGGGGGCAGTGATTTGCGCTGTGGGTATTTGCTGTCGTTGGGGCCAGGCTCTTGGTGGTGGGCTTTGTACCTGGCAGGTGCCAGTGATCTTTTTGCTAAACTGCTGCAGGCAACGGCAAAGAAAAGCAAAATTTCCTGAAGCAAAACGCTTTGTGTCTTTGCCCTTCAGCTTTGCTGCTGCAGCTGAGCCAGCGAGGGCTTGGAATTGTGATGAGGTGAGATGTGACAGAGAAAACGTGAGAAATTGCAGCTTTTTCATGTATTTACTTGGTGTGTCTGGCAGCACTTGGGTCGTTTCCCTGCTGTATTATCCTGCCTGTTCCAGGGTCAGGATGCCATGGACCAAGGGGTCAGAGCCTGGAGAGGGTTTGGATTTCTGCTGGTGGAGCTGGGCTGTGTCCTCAAATAAAGCACAACTGGCTTGGAGGAGGGGACAGGAATTTTCCTGTTCATGGTGTGGGAGACTTTTCCCAGCTCAGCTTCCCGGTGCCCCTGAGGGACGCGATTCCCTGGCAAAGCCCTGTGCGAGGTGGGGGTGGTTTAAGGTATTGCCTCTCTTTGTTGTGGAGGAAAGGTTTATCTATAAGGTGTAATAAACCCACAAGGCTTCATTGCTGTTTCTAAGGATGGATCTGTCGGTGCCCTGAACACTGCAAACAAAATTGTTCTTGTCCTCCTGTGTGAGGAATGCGCCAGGGTGGGGAAGATGTGGGAATTTTGTTTGTTTTGGTCTCCGAGTCTGGCTCCACTGTGGACCCTCCATTCTGTGTGCTCATTCCAGCTCGCCTTTACCTTAAAAATGGAAATCATCCCACATGGAGCAGGAGCTCCTCCGTTGCCTCAATTATTTCTTAATCCTCTTGTGCTCTTTGCAAGCTGGGCCCGTGAGTTTATTGCAAAACAAGAACAGAGTGAAGCTCTGAGAGGTTCTGGCTGTTCAGGAAGTGACTTTTAATGGTGATGGCATTAAACCCTTCAGCTGTAACTCCTCATTCTGCTGAAGAAGTGTTTGTAAAGCATTATAAATAGTGTTTTTCCATGTTTCAAATCTATTTGTTTCACTTTCCTTTCAGCTGTCAACACTTCAGATTGGAACTGAAATGCCTTATTCTTTTAAGACATCTTCATTTCTTACCAAGTACCTCGTCTGTTCTCGTTAGTAGCTCTGTGACAGTCCCACAGTTAAGTGTGAAGAAGGTTCTTGGGGTATTCAGGGGAAAAAAACCAACTCCAGTTCTACCCAGAGGGTTTGTGGAAGGCTGCAGCAAGGCTTATCTAGGATTTGCAGCGAGGTTCCTGAGCTCTGGTGCTGTGGTCCAGTAGAGCAGAAATCTTGTGGCAAATTTGAGTTCAGTGTGGCTGGTACAAACCTCATTAAAGATGTGAGTCATCTCATTTAGGGCTTTTAAATAACAGGACCAGTTTCAGTGGAGGGAAAAACCTCCTGTGGACACCTGGGCAGGGAAGATCTCTTGCAGGTGCTGGAGCTTTGAGGAAGTGATGGGAGTTTCGGGCTGGTTTTGCTAAAGCCAGGGGTAGAACCTTTCTAATCTTGGCACTTCAGGTTTAAGAATGAATGTGGATAAAATCAGAGCAGTGTTTGTGTCTAAATACCTTGCACAGTTTGAAGGACCAGAGAGGATTTGGAGCATTTGTAGTCAAATTCAGAGATTCCAAATGCAAATTCTGGTTTGGGTCTTCATCCTTGAGTGGCTGGCAAATTGCAGAACCCTCGTGTGCTGAATTAGCTGCTTTGGGCCCAAATATTTACGTCAAATATTGTTTGGAATTGGATCTTTTGGGATTGACTACAAAATATTCAGGGTATTTCACACAGAAGATGCAGGCAGCCAGCCATGTCAGTGGGTTTTAGGCATTGTACTTCTTTATGATTCCTTGGGAATCCAAAATTCTGCAGGAATATCATCATTCTAGCTGATGTCTCAGGCCTTCTGATGATGAACAAGCCACTGTCAAGCACTGAAATACATTTTTCAATACAAACCAGGCCCTGAAGTTGATTTTCTGGCTCCTACCTGCCCAGTTGATGCACACTGGTGATTACTGGTTTCGCTGGTTTGGGAAGTGTTTTTCTCAGTTCCTGGAGAAGTGAAACAGGTGACAAGTTGTACCAGTTTGATTCATTAGATCATATTGGGAGACACTAAGTGGCTGTGTTAATGAAGATGCTAATTAATAGAAGGCAAAGCCCAGCTCCCCCATCCAAAACAGGACACGCAGCTCTGATGGGAGAAGCTCAGAGATGGAATGGGAAGAATTTTCTTTTACCCCAGGAATGATGGCATGGGGTTGCACACAAATGGGATTATATTCACTCTCTTTTTAATGTCATTTATCTCCTTTCTTTGAACCTGTGTGGATTAGTTCTGCTGCGTGGCAGAAAGTGAGGGAGGCACTTGGAAGCGCTTGTCTGGAGTTGAGGATTGGCACAGCTTGGGTATTGTCAATGTATAACTTCTTTTACATCCAGCTAGAGCAATAGAAAATGTTAGCATCAGAGATTCTAGCAAGATTACAAAATAATTCGAGTTACAGCCTTTATTTTGCGCTGGCAACTTGTCCTTTTCTCAGGTTTTTCCCCCACAGAATGGAAATGCCTTTAAAAATCGCTCATTGCAGACTTTAAAATAAATACCTGTGAGCATCGTGAAAGGGGGCAGAGCAACGGCACCGTGCCTTTAAAAACTTCATTCTTAATGGGCTTCGGGCACTTTCTGGCGTTGCTGAGGATGCTGGAAGTCGAGTATTAATTCTCTGTTTTGTTTCTTTGAAGCAAATGGTTATGAGCCTTCGAGTTTCGGAACTGCAGGTGCTGCTGGGCTACGCGGGGAGGAACAAGCACGGCCGCAAACACGAACTGCTGACGAAAGCCCTGCACTTGCTCAAGGCTGGCTGCAGCCCCGCCGTCCAGATGAAAATCAAAGAACTCTATAGGAGAAGGTTCCCCCAGAAAATCATGACCCCGGCAGACCTGTCCATCCCCAGCGTGCACTCGAGCTCCATGCCGGCCACGCTGTCGCCATCCACCATTCCACAGCTCGGCTACGACGGCCACCCCGCCACGTCCCCCTTGCTCCCCGTGTCACTCCTGGGACCCAAACACGAACTGGAACTGCCCCACCTCACCTCGGCCCTGCACCCCGTGCACCCTGACATCAAACTGCAGAAACTCCCTTTTTACGACTTGTTGGATGAGCTGATCAAACCTACCAGCCTAGGTAAGAAAACCTCGTCACGGCGCTTGGTTGTGTTTGGGGAATAATGGCCAGACTCAGCTGCTGGTGCAGCAAGTGGTTAAATATTGCATCACAGCAGTGTTTAGAGAATTGCTATTTTTGGTAACTTTTGGAACAGATTGTTCTACATGGAGAGACATCTTACGTAACACTCATTAGTTGCTTTAGCTGAGCCTCTAAATATGGTTTAAACATCCGTTATTTTTAAGGGGGGACTTTGACAAGAAACAAACTAAATCTTAGGAAAAAAGGGAAAAAAAAACCAAACCAGTCTGCTTTCAGTAGTTCTTATAAACCACAGAGTTTCATTATTAATAAAAAACCCCAAACTAAACAAAACTACCCCCAAATCCATCAAGCTTCTAAAATGTTCTCATCTGTGCTGGGAAGGAATGCCAGGCTGGAAATTTGCTGGATCCATTACAGCCTGAGCATCTGAATTTAGGGAGGCTTGTGGTTCTCTTGCAGTTGTGGCTACTTTTCTTGCAGCTGATTTTTGTATGAAGGTATAAATCACTGGTGGAGCTGCTGAGAAGAATCTGCTGCTTCCAGAGCATTATATAATGTGTGATTTCTCTGGCTCCACGTAGCACTTAGCATCATGGTTCACTTTAGTACTCTTAAATATTGCCTAAGTGCGACAGTCCTGGTGATTCCTGAGGGGCTGCTCGTGTGTTGGAACCTTCTGCTGGCTTGAAACCCCCGGAGAGATTCACTGCTGGTAGGAGGAGCAGAGTTGTGAGAGGAGATCTGGAGAGAGAGGGTGGGTGAGTGAGAAAAAAAGTCCTTTGCAGAAGAAATCCCTTGTAAACAAAGCTGAGCAGGTACTTTCCAGTGACAGTCTGCAGGGCTGTGGGGATGTGGGAGGCCTGATGTATGAGTGCTGAGGGTTGTCTGTGCATTTCTCAAGGATCTGGCACGGTTGTTTGCATTTTTTTTTGGTTTAGCTGCTGTAATTGAGGGAAAAGCAGAGAGTTTTTGATAATTTAATCTTCAGGTTCAGGTGTTCTTTCCAGAGGTGCACTGTATCTATTTAGCTTTAATCTAAACCCTAATTGATTAATAACCATTCCAGGCAATGCTGGTAGTGTGAGCTAATTAGGTACTCAGTATGTGTCTCATCACTTTTCCGTTATAAATACTTCAAACTAAGGCTGTAATTTCCACAAGACATTCCAGTGCAGGAATGATGGTGGGCATTGATTCCTGCATGTGGGAAGAGCACTTTGCTCCAGCTCTCTGACAGACCAGCCCCAAATGCAGGGATCATCATTCGCTCCCTGCCAGGTCTCGGTGCCTCAGGAGTTGATGGACAATGGGATATTTTTCCCCTTTGTGGAGTGTCAGGGTAAGAAAACGGAAGTGAAATTCCAAGCAGAAACCTTTGGAAGCAATCCCTGTCTTTTCTGTTAACTTCAGGAATGTTTGGGGCTTTTGTTTTGTGTGGGAATTCTGTTTGTCTGAAGCAATGCTGTTAAAAAGCCTTTTTTACTTGAGCATTTGAGGGAAGAGCTTCAGTGTCCGTGCATATCACAGAATCCTGGAGTGCTTTGGGTTGGAAGGGACCTTAAAGCCCATCCAGTCCCATCCCCACACTTTCCACTATCCCAGGGTGCTCCAAGCCCCATCCAACCTGGCCTTGGACACTGTCAGGGATCCAGGGGCAGCCACAGCTTCTCTGGAAAATCTGTGCCAGGGCCTCCCCACCCTGTTCAGACTTGGATTCATTTTCTCCATTTATTACTGATACTTGGCTGCGAAGAATATTTGCCCCAGATGGTTTGGGCATCCTTCTCTCTGCTGCCAGTAGTGTGGGTTTCCTCAAGTGTCCAATGTGTAGGTTCCCTGGTTTGTTTTCCACTGGCAGATCCTACTGCAGACACTCAGAACTTGGAATTTAGCCAGCATTTCAGCATCTCCTGCTTGCTTTTTCCCATCAGATTACTCATGGGATAGGGATAAAGAACTTTTGAATTTACTCTGCTTCCCTCCCCCACAAGGATGAACTGATGACCTGATGTGGGGTTTGGAATAATTCTCTGCCTGCTTGAAATGGAACCTACTGGAAGAGAAAGAAAATGTGTGCGAGAGAGAATTTGTGTAATTCAAATTTCAGCTCCTTCTGGAACGACGGTCATTACCTACTACTGGGCAAAGCACATCCTTGGGTGGGATTGCCCCTGGTTGTTCCCAAGTCCAGTTGGGAAGATTTGCTGCAGTTTTCTGTCCCTTTGAGAAGTGATGGTTGATTGGAGAAGCAATAGTTGGAGAAAGCCTCCGGGCAGGGAGTTGCCCAGCAGGGCACTCGAGCAGGCGTTCTGTACCCAAATATTTCGTGTGGGTGGGTAGCACACAACCAAGGTGAGGAACAGATCAGGAAATGAAATCTGCTAACTCTGATCTGTAATGTCAGGAGCAAAAGGAGGAAATAGATGTTACCTTCTTCCACTTGAGTGCAGCTCTGGCCTGGGAGATCCTGGGATTCACATGGATGTGCTGGCTGCTTGCTGGGCTGGATTCATGGAATGCAGGATTTATCCATCTCACCAGCACCTGTTGAGCATGGCTGGCTGAATCCCAGGATCCCTGAGGTTGGAAAAGCCCTCCAAGATCATGGAGTCCAACCTTCGATCAGCACCTTGTCACCAGCCCAGGCCCTGAGTGCCACGTCCGGTCCTTCCTTGGACAGTGCTGATGGGAGACAAAGAGACATTTGTTCATTTGCAGTGGAGCTGTTGAATTTGATCCACATTTTATTAGTCACCCTCCCTGCCAAGTGGAGAAAGCATCGAGATGGGGCGGGTTTGTGTCCAAGGCAGCCAGGAAAGCTCCTTGTTCTGGAAGTGTGTGCTGGTGGGTGAATGTGCACTGAGCTCTCTGCCCATGGTTAACCACCATTTGAAGGGATTCTATGGCTTTTTTATTTTTGGAGGAAAAGCTGTCCACTGGCTTTGATGGAATGAATGCAAGTTGCCTTATTCCTGTGCTTCTCTGTTGTTTTTCTAGTAGGATCTCTTAAAGAGGAGAATTTAGGTTGTTTGTCGAAAGAAGCTGCAGCTCTCACTTAATTCTCCCATTTCCAGCCCCCAGAGCACAGACGTTGCTAATTGGTTGTTTTTTAAGCACATTTTCTAAAAGTAACTCCTAACACCCAGATAAGATCTCTTTTGTGTGGTGAAATGTGTTTACTGTGAGTAACAAGGACCAGAACTTGCCAGATTATTATGGAAGGGACATGAGATAGTTAAACAACATCTTAAAAATGCCTCTTGTTACAGCAAATGTCATTCCTAATTGCTTTAGCTGTGTAGTCGTTCCAAAAAACATTTTAACTGGCTTAGGGGTCTTTACTTACCTGTAAGGGAAATGAAGCTTTTTTTTTTCCAATTGAAAGGATTAAAGAGGCTGTGAGCTCTCCTCCTCTTTAAAATCAGTCCAAATGGCAGCAGGATCATCATCCTGCAGTTTATTTGCTGTGCTTCAGCTCTCAGTGATATGAACACAGCACTGAAAGTTGGATCTGAGCCAGAGAAATTAGAATTTTTACCTGCAGCCTCCTGGAAAGAAGAGGCACAGATCAGTCATTATCCCTCAGAGCCAGCAGAATTCCAGACTCCAGGTACCAGCTCCATCAGAGCTTCCAGTGCCTCTACTGAGGCTTCTCTGGATGGAGGTCTCAGTTTAATTTCTTAATTTCTGGACTCTAGCACCAGGATTTCTCCAGGCAGCAGAATTTCCCCCCTCAGGGATTGAGTCCATGCTTCCCAGCCAGCGTTTGTTCTCCTGACTTGCACTTACCATGAATTCCCTTTCGCCGTGAGTGATCCTGGTGCCTTGGACATGGAGTCAGATCTTGCAGCTGAGCTGCCTAAAATCTTTAGGGTGCCTGTAGTTCAAGGCACAGCCATTAAACAATTAAACAATTCAGTGCATGAGAAAGCTGGGTTGGAAACATGAAAGTTTTGCTTGGCAAGTATTTCTCCTTTTTCTCTATCAGTGAGCTGATCTCTTGCTCCGTGCAATTGCTATTATGGTTTATATGAAAGTCACGCTTTTACTGTCTTCTGTGTTTATTATTTTTTGAAATGTACTTTGTGGGAGGAAGTTCAACAAAACACTATATTCTCAAGTCAGCTTTGAGCTCTCTGACTTCCGGCCCTGCAGTTTTTCATGGTGCAAGAATGGGGTGAAATCTTAGCTCTGTGCTGGGGCTGCGCTGGAATTAGAGTGCAGTTAGGGTTCTTTTTTTGGATTTGCATGTTCTGGGCCTCAAGTTAAGCTTTCCACAGTCAAGAGTGTTTCTTTTAAGTCTGAGAGAGCTTGAACCAACTGGACTAAAGAAAAGGAGTGTCATTTATTGAGGCTCTCTTCAGCTGATTGCTCAATCTCCTCATGCGTAGAGCTGAGGTCACCGAAATTCCAGGCCCTGACGGGATGTGGATGTTTCCAGACACGGCTGCTCTGCTGTGAATGGAGCTGGGAAGCCACTTGGCTTCCCCAGAATCACAGAGAATATAAAATATCCTGAGTTAGGAGGAGCAAGGAAGACAATCCCTCTCCTGGCCCTGCACAGACATCCCAACAATCCTGCGCTGTGCCCGAGGAAAAAAACTTTCTTGTTGAGAGGAAAAACTTCTCCAGAACCAGGATCCATGCAGGGATGTGGCAGTGCTGACTTTGTGCTGCTCCTTTGAAGTGTCTGAGTCGGTGCTTTTAGGAATAAAAGGTAAAATATTGAAGTCTGAAAGCAGCATTTGAGTTGTGGGACGTAATTCAGGTGTCTGAGGGAATCGAGGGGCTGAACTTGAGTAAGGAGGATCCAGTGATGTTCCTTCCCTCTGGCAGAATGATGGATGTGCAGTGTAGATCCATGGGCTCAGGAGGGAGAGTTGGAATCCATCCACAGGGGTGGGTTGGGAGAGTGGAGAGTCTGGGCATGGAATGTTGGCATGAAAGTGTCCCCTAATCTCCCTGCAGGTCTTCAGAAATGCTCTACCCCATGACTGATGTAAAGAATAATCAAACATAAATGTCTGTCCAATTGCACATAATTTCCAGCTGATCTATTCAGTATTCTGTTTATACAACATATCAGAAGGAGTTATAAAATACATAATATTTATGGATTAATTGTAGCCCTTGGAGTATTTCCAGGCTATTTTCATATATATATTTAGGCACAATTTCAAATAAGCTCCTTCACATCTCTTTACTCCCTTCCTTTCCCACCCCCAGGGTGGCTCTGCCTGTTCCTCCTGAGGATTAACTGTGAGTTGAACAGAATCTAAAAATGATTTGAAGGGATAAATGCAGCAGCTGACCAGAACCAGGGTTCAGTTTTTCATCTGTTCTAAGGTGAAGAACGTGACCCTGTCACTTCGCTTTTCTCAGGGTGTTTGTAGGCACAGTTGTGACCTGTGGAGGTGGGAGAAGAGCTCACCGAGGAAAGAAGGGTTTGGATGTTTACTAAAATGCTTCCCCTCAAGTAGTTTTGAAGTGTTTTGAAAGGTTGAGGATGCAGCATCCATTGTGATAAGTTATTGAAATGAAGTGGAATGGCCAAGGTGTGACAAAAAGCAGTGGGAATTTGGGATTTCTCTTGGCGCTGGACATGAGCTCGGAGCTCCTGAATCCCATAGCTTGTGTAGGGCGTGGCTGAGGGATGTCAGGTATTGGATATTGGGATGCAGAGCCCTCCCTTGGCACGGGCTGGCATGGCTTTAGTGATGGCTCAGAGGCTTTTCCAGGGAGAGGGTGGCTCCAGGAGGGATCTGGCTGTGCCCAGCCCCATCCTGCTCACTCCGACTGCATTTAAGGGCAGCAGGAAATGCAGGGAATGGTGGGTGGTGGTTTGAAAGTGCTGCTGGTTCCAGAAGATGACAGAGCTTGGGGCTGAGTTGTGGTTCAGAGGCAGGAAGTGTTGGTGTGTAAATAAACACTCGGTTACCCGGGAACTCCAGAAACTGGGGTGGCTTTGAAGGCCACGTGGTGCATCCTGAGATGAGATCCCCCATTAAGGTGGATCCTCTCACAGACCCACTTGGATTGTGCTTCTCTACAGCCATTAGAGCTCAAACCCAGCCTTGGCTCCTGCTTCCAAACACAGCTGGATAAATGAGCCCTGGGCAGAGCGATCCGGGAGGCTCCGGACAGCCGGAGCGATGAGGAGCTGTGCCGTGGTGTTGTGTTACGGATTTCCTGCCTTCTGCTGCCCTGGAGCTGGGCTCAAAGCCTCTCTGAATTTTAACGTTTTCAAAGCTCAGTGTTTTCTGTGCCTTCATCTAAGCAAGCTCGTTTTGGTCTGGTTGGGAGGCAGGGATTAAATTTTCAGCAGTGGTGTTTGATAGAGGATTGAACATAAATTGGTGCGATGCCTTCTGTTGTTTAAAGGAAAAGCAAAATGAGGCATCTCACCTGTATGGGGGGGAAAAGCAAGAGTTGGGGAATATCCTGAGTTGGGAAGGACCCAGCAGGATTATCCAGTCCAGCTCCTGGCCCTGCACAGATACCCCAAAATCCCACCCTGTGCATCCGTGGGAGTGTTGTCCCATATTCCTGGAGCTCTGGCAGCCTCAGGGCCATGCCCATTCCCTGGGGAGCCTGGGCAGTGCCCAGCACCACCTCGATGAAAAACCTTTTCCTGAAATCCATCCCAAACCCCTCACTCAGCTTCCCTCGTGTCCTGTGCCTGGTCACAGAGAGCAGAGCTGCCACTCATGAGGAAGTCACAGACAGCTATTCCATATTTCTGGTTAATATTTTGACAAATTTAGCTAATCCAGACAGTTAGGTTAGTGAAGAACCAATTAGACATCTCTTGTTTTTCTTACAGCATGCAGCAAAAATTTCCTTTACTCCTCATACTCTTCCTTAACACAACTATTTTTGCCTTTGGAAATAAACACAATTATTGGGAATCATTGGGAAAGGGCCCATTCAGTGATATCTTAGGTGATTCCTGTGGTGTAAAGTGCAAATTTAATTTTAGTCCAAGCCCCTCTCTCTCTAATATATTCCCTCCAGTATTTAATAAGCTGCACTGGGTGATGATGATGGCAAGATGAACCTTGGTTTATTGGTCAGCTGCATTAGGAAGCATCACCACCTCAGTTCTGTGATCCCAGAAAATTCATGAAAGATTTGAGGGTGTTTGTGCCTGAATGGAAATTCAGAGAGTGGCTTTTTCTCAAGACAGCAAGAGGTATTTTACTGCAGAAAGAGTGTGTGGCTATTTTTAGCTCTGGGTACTGGTGAGGTGGAACAGAATATTTTTAGAGCTGTAGAAAATGCAGCCACTCAAGCTGGGTTCTTTTTTTCACTCTGGTGCTGGAGGGGTTTTCCAAAATAAAGAGCAGAATTAGTAGAAAATGTCTTTTCTGTATCATTTTTGGTTATTAAGTAGGTGATCTATTGATTGTGTGTATATACATATATTTTAATGTATATATATATACACCTATATATGCATTGTGTGTGTGTATGTATTTTTTATATATATGTATATATATAATCCTATAGGATTTTAAGTGGTTTGGCCCTGTCAATGCCGTATATTAAAAGGTTTTTCCCTCAAATTTTAAAAACTTCTTACCTCAGTGAAATGTTTTAAGAAAATCCCCAACCAGCAAGGCATAATTGTAGCCCTCAGTTAATCTGTACCAATCTCAGGTGCTGTTTGGATCGTTCCTGGAGTGAGGTAAGCCTGGAATAATTCAGGAAATGGTGGTGAGAGTGAATTAGGAAAAGAAGAGCTTGAGAGAAGAAACTCTGTGACTTTTTAGGCATTTTGCACTCTTGACTCTTGCAAGCTCTTTTCCATTCAGAGAGGGCTAAAGAAAATGTTTTAATATTTAATAAATCATAGTTACGGAAAAGAAGCAACAAACCCAGCCCCCAAAAAAACATTCCTGGCATCTTTCTGAAGAATGTCCATATTAACTCTGTTGTCCTGGCTTGATTCCAGCTTTATTGGATTATAAATTCTATTTTCATCCTCTTGGTTTTCAATTGCAGATCTATTTTTACCTTTCTTTTGTTAAATAATAATGGCTGTTTGCAGGGTACGGTTGTGTTTGTAGCCATCAGAATGATTTTATTGTCTAAAACGATATATTTGCATGTTTCTGGTTTTAATCATCCTCCAGAACTTTAGAAGTAAATTATGTGCTTGACTTGCCAGGATCTGTTCGGTGTTTTAAACACAGCAGATACACCAGATGAATTAATAGAAATCTGTCAGCTTTTCTGCACTCTGAAATTCCAGATTTCCAATGTCTCTGCCTTGGAAAATCTCAGGTCTTTGGGAACAGAGGAGCTGGAGCCAGAGATAAAGATGGAAGCTCAGTGTTTCATGGAAAAGCTGCTAAATGAGCTCTGTTTCATGTGGTTTGGTGGGATTTTCATGCATCATTTGTAGGGTAAGCAGATCTAGAAGGACTAGATATGGGCATAAAAAGCCAATAAGGGAGAAGATTAGAGAAAGCCACAAAGAAAAATCAGATTTCATCTCCCTTTTAGATCCAACCACACATCCAAGGGGCAGAGTTGTGTCCTCAGAGTAGCTGAGGAGCCTGACCATAACCCAGTTGTAGTTTAATGTAGCTCCTCGTCTGTCTTCCTCTGCCTGTTCTGCTCAGTCTGTCAAGAGTTTTGAAATATTTTGATTGCCTTTTGGAGCATCTTTGCCTAATTAACAGGTTTTTTTCTTCCCTCTTTGCAATTTGGCCGTGCTCCCGTGGTAATCACAGCGAGGGCTGTACACAAAACAACGTATGGAGAGCACGGGGGTGGCAGTGCTGCTTTCCAGGGAATCGGAGCTCTGGGATCAGGGATCCAGCAGCTCCCAGGCTTTGCTCGCAGTCAGTAAAACAAGGGCACAGCACAGAATTCCAGGAAGGGTTTGGGTTGGAAGGGACCTGAAATCCCATCCCACCCCTGCCATGGGACACCTTCCCCTATCCCAGGGTGCTCCAAACCCCGTCCAGCCTGGCCTTGGACACTTCCAGGGATCCAGGGGCAGCCACAGCTTCTCTGGGAGTTCCATCCCAGCCAGGAATTCCTTCCCCATATCCCATCTAACCCTGCCCTCCTTAAGTTAAACCCGTTACCCCTTGTCGTGTCACTCCCTTGCAAAGTCTCCTCTTTGAGGATGCAGCATTAACTGCACAAAAGACGCTGAAAAGACAAAAAACCCCCAGATCTCAAGAAGAAATGTCAGAGGCCTTTTCTTACTTAGTTTTTGATTCAAGCAGAGGCTGTTTTCTGTCCTGGCATGGCTTGTGAGGAGAGCTGGAATGGGGAAAGCTCCCATGGCAGCACTCAGGGATGTATTTCTACATTTTCTCCCAGATAAATATATAAATGCTTTAATTTGACCAATACAACAGCTGGATATTGGGAGAAATTTCTTTCCTGGGAGAGTGGTTAAGTATTGAAACAGCTTCTCCAGGGAAGTGTTGAATCACCAACCTTGGAAGGGCTCAAAAATCAAGTTTTGATTTAGTTGACAAGGGGGTGTTCAGTCAAAAGCTGGACCTGGTGATCTTGGGGGTCTTTTCCAACCTTAATAATTCAGTGATTCTATGAATATGGAAGTTCAAAACCCTCTTTTCATATCACTGTTTAGTAAAAATAAATCTTTTATCAGTATGAGCAGAGGAAAAAGGATGGAAGGTGAACCTCTGGAGCAAACTGTGTCACAGTTTTCCTGCTGCACACACTTCCAGATCCTCCTGTTCGCCCATTTCCCTGCTGGATTCCCTGGACTGGAGCTGCTGCAGAACCAAACCAAGCACAAAAATGGGCAGGGGAAAGGGAGAAGCTTGGGAAAGGCAGGGTTAGAGTTTTGGTAGCTGCTGGTTGACTTCTCTGGATAATTAAGCTTTAAATGAAGGTGGCATTAGTTAAATGGCCAGCAGTTTTTAATTAATGAAGTGCTGGAGTTTGCACGAAAAGTTCCCAAAAACCTTCCAGAACTTTTCTATTAAAGCCAAAGTTGACAATTTCCAGGCTAAACTAAATATCACCTGGGAGAAAAATCAACCCAGCAGATAAAGCCATGGAAAACTAGGAAATAATAACTGGAATTCCCTGCAGTGCATTAGCTTTGCTAATTCAGCTTTTGTTAATTAGAGTTTTTAATTGTAATCTTTCCCTTTATAGCTAAAAATAGGTGTCAAATTCTATCGAGGAGCACGTGTGAAAGCAGATTTTCATTGTTAATTGTATACATTGTGTTTGTGTTTCCTGCAGACATTGTGCTAGCTGGGCTGGCTGGGAGGAAATGTATGCATTTCAAAATATAAGTTATTTATAAAACTTAAATGTTTTTTCAAAGATTCCCTCTGCTGTTCCGAGCAGCAGCTTTGTGTTCCCTGCTCCTGCTCATCCAGCTTGAGAGCAACAGCAAATAATGGAATAAATGGAAGGATTTTGCAGCACTGTCAGGCAGGGAGGATAGAAATGTAATTTTGGGAGGTTGCTGCTGGTAATATTTGTACTCAGGCAGTGCCTTTGCCATTGTTGGTTCCAGCCCACCACACGCTGTTGGGAACAAAATCTCTCGAGTCTCACCGTGGAGTGTTCACTCAGCTGTCACTCAGGGATGAGTCAGGAAGTGCATTATAGTAAACCAAAAAATGGTAAATTTATCGAGTGTTTAATGCACAGGATGTTTATTCAGAACCCTATAAAATTATTGAGAATAATGAGATTGAATGAAAAGCTGCTTGTAAGTTGCACTTCAGCGTGTGTTGGTGAGCATGTGGAATAATTCTCTGGGGAGATGATGCTTTCTTTTAATTTATTATTTAAAAAACCATTTTGATTACTGTAGTGGCCCTGTGAAGGGCTGAGTTTTAGCTAAAAACACTATTTTAGAGATATTTAACATTAATTTCCTGCCAGGAGCATTTACTCTTGAGCAGTGTTTGGTTCTGGAGCGCGGTGGCACAGAGTGGAAAGGCTTCAAAATCAGATTTTATAGTTGCAGATCTCACTAGTTCTTGGCTTATTCCAGATACGTTTGGTGCATTTAAGTCCATAAAATACCAAACTGAAATGTGAGATGTCCCACGTGTTGTGCTTCAGCCCCTCTGTGAACTTCTGCAGGCCAAGCCACGATCTGGTGCATTGAGGGAAATAAAAAAGTGATTGATGAGAAGTCCTAAGATCTATTTTTATTTAATATCAGAGCACATTTGACATGAAATTACAGTGATAAAAAGCCTTGATTCGTCTCAGCTCTGCTGTTATCTTCATCCCTGTTTTAATGTACACTTTATAGGCATATAAAGTTCGTTCATTGTATTTTTATTTACTGGAGGCTCTCAATGGCAACTTCCTCATTGGCTCTAAAGCTGTTCAGAGAAACAGATATGCCTCACACTGCTGGGCTGGCCATAAAAACGGGTGTTAGATGTGGAGACACTTGATTTAATTATTTGCTGATTGTCGTGGCTGGTTTTGATGCTCTCTGTTCTCCTGCAGCCTCAGATAACAGTCAGAGATTTCGAGAAACCTGCTTTGCCTTCGCGCTGACGCCACAGCAAGTGCAGCAGATCAGCAGTTCCATGTGAGTGAGCTCCTGCAGCCTTCAAATCCCAATAAACTCCCCAAAGGAGCCTAACTTGGAAATGGGAGGGGGGGTGTTTCCTCTTTTCCCCTTTGTATGGGGAGCAAAAGGGTGAGGAGGAGAGGATTCAGCACCACCAGTGAGTTTTGGGTGGGTTTCTCTGGTGTTAAGTTTTCTACAAATCCAGAATTCTGCTTCCTGCAGCCCTTCCTTGCCACCAACTTCTCTCTTAATTCACTATAAAGATGGTACTTTACCCATCAGAACTTTATGGTATTCCAAAAAAAGATGAAATTATACAGGTCAGATGAGAATTTATTTATTTACCTTGAAAAATAAAAACTGTTCCTTTTAACCTGTCTTGAGAGCGGTGGTTTGAGCACAAGCAGCAAAGTCTGGTGTAGATTACATGTATACCAGAAAGTGTGTATTTTACCCTTTCTTTGTGTAAAAAAAAAAGTGTTTTCCGTAAATTGAACTTCCAGCAAACTCTTGAGGAATCTATATTGCAATTTTGAGGGATCTCTTGTGAAAACAGGATGGTTTAACCCGTGTTCTCTTGTTTCCAGGGATATTTCTGGGACCAAATGTGACTTCACAGTACAGGTCCAGCTAAGGTGGGTATTTAATTGCCTGTGCTGCTGGTGGTATTTAGGATTTATCAGCCGGGTCCTGCCCAGCAGGTTGGGAATTCCTGGCTGGTGAAGAGCCTCATCCTAGTTGATTTTCTTGTCAGTGAATCCTCCCTCCTGTAACTCCACGTTTGCATTCCATGTGCCTGGGCCTGAAAAATCCATGAGCAGGGAGGGTTGTTTTTCCTAGCAGGGATGCCAAGCTCAGTATTCCATGGGCATTCCACGGTCTGCTTCTTTAGGCACTTTGGGAATTGCCCGTCTGGTTAATTTGGGGGTTTTGACAGGTGTATCACAAGTTGATGAAATTCTCTCTCTCAGCCAGGTGGGGTGGGTAGGACCAAGGGATGAGGAGGGAATGAGGGAAAACAGGGCCAGAAGGCAGCTCCTCCTCTTTGCGAGCAGCAGGTTGGTTATCCAGCCCCTGATGGGACGCAGACATGGATGGGGCAGGTCCCTGGAAGGGATCCAGGGCAGCTGAGAGGCTCTTGCTGCTCCTTGGAATGCCCATTGTCCGTGAGCTGGGCTGGGAGCAGGAAGGGTGGGTCCTGCTGGGGATCCAGCAGCAAAAACGCCTCTTTGAACTCCAGTAAATAAATTCAGCACCAGAGGCCTGAGGAGCCCATGGCTGGGCTCAGCAGCTGCCTGGTTTGCTGAAACTGCAGCTGGGACAGTGGAAATGTCACTTGTGGCACCTTGGTCTGACCATGGGGAGGTCAGGCTGGAGAAAAGGCAGAAGAGAAATTGGGATTGTCTGTTATGACAGGAATCTGCCTATAGGAGTGAGTCAGGCTGAGGAAATCAAGGAATGAGAGGAGGAACCTACAGCCTTCTTGAACCTCTGTCGTTTTTGGGGGGGTTTTCCTGCTAAATGGCTTCATTCAGACTGTGTTCAGCAAGATTTGTCATGATTTTCTAAGAAGAAAACCAATTCCTTCCAGGAAAAGATGATCTTTTCTAAGATCTCTTTGCTTTTAGGTTTTGTTTATCAGAAACCAGTTGTCCACAAGAAGATCACTTCCCACCCAATCTATGTGTGAAAGTAAATGGGAAACCATGCAGCCTTCCAGTAAGTAAGATGTTCTTTCATTACACATTTTGGGATGCTTTATTAAGAATTATCTGCCAGAAATTAGCCTGAAAATTTATCCCTACCTCTGTATTCACTTTCTGGTGCATTGGGATGAATAGAAAAGGTCAAGGAAATTGTTTTAGCCAGTAGATCCAGAATTCCAAAAGACATGAGAGGAAATTTTGGTGTTTGACCAACACCAGCTGGCAGTCCTGGGCAGCACAGGGGTCTGGGCTGGGCAGTGTGAGCCAGGCAGGCTCCAGTGCAGGAGCTGGATATTAGGAGAAATTCCTTCCCTGGGAGAGTGGTTAAGGATTGAAACCTGGAAGGGCTCAAAAGCGAGTTTGGATTTACTGGACGAGGTGGTGTTCAGTCAAAACTTGGACCTGATGATCTTTGAGGCCTTTTCCAATCTTAATGATTCAGTGGTTTTATGAATATGGAAGTTAAAAACTCCCTTTTCACGATCACATATTTAGTAATATTAACATGAGCAGAGGAAAAAGGATTGAATTTTAGAACCTCTGGTCCAAAGTTTAGGGGTTTTTTTTTGTTTAGTTTTGCTGAGACAGGAGAGGTGGCAAAATTGCCTGTAATGTTCTGTGGGCAGGGTTAGGATTTTTGATTTCTATGAGGAGAAAAAGCTTGTAAAATGGTTGGTATTTTATTGTCTGATCCTTCTCTCTTTGAATTAAACATGGAGCCTGGTCCGGGTGTATTGGGTTGTGGTGGGAGGTAAAAACTCTGTTGAATTCTTTTTCTGGAGAGGTGAAATCTTTTGGTTTTTAGGGCTATCTGCCACCAACCAAAAATGGTGTTGAACCAAAGCGCCCCAGCCGACCAATCAACATTACCTCACTCGTCCGCTTGTCCACCACGGTCCCCAACACCATCGTCGTGTCCTGGACTGCAGAGATTGGCAGAGTGAGTGACTCTGGGGTCTCTTTTATCTCTCTGAGTGATGAGCAGGTGGAACTGTGCAGGAAATCCTTGCTGGGGTAGCCACAGAGTGTCCTTGTTTAGCTGGAATTCCGTGGTGCCGGGCGGTCGGGATGTGCTCCCTCAGATCCCTCACTGCTCCCTCAGATCCCTCCCTGACTTTTGGGGTGGGATCTCTCCCTCCTTGCCCCCCCCCAATCTTTGTGACTCAGGGAGGGCCCAGATAAAGAGATCAAGGCATCCTCTAAACCTTTTGTTTGTTGATTTGGCCAAACTTCAGACTTTGAAGCTCTTCCTGACTTCAGGGACTTGACAAACCTCGGCTTGGACTTGCAAGGAGCGGGTGACATTGAGCAGAGAGTGGCCCTGTAGAGCTGTGAGTGTGGACGCAGAACAGCACAACCCAGTTGATTTCATTGGCCTTTTTTACGTTTCTCTTCTCCCATCTGCTCTCCTCATCCTTCAGATTTAAAACCTCGTGTTTTTATCACTTTTTTGTGTCTGTGGGGAGAATGTTACAACCGGTGTTCGAAAATTGCTGATGTTCCACTGGACTAATTAAATCTGGAACATGCTGCAAAAAGTGACTGCAATAAATCAGCCCATGAATTAGTGAGCTGCTTTCAGTGCTGGCAGCAAAGCTGCTGGATGGGCATTCCAGAGGCACCGTGTGCTGCTGCCACTGCCCCCGTCCTGTTTTTAGAAGTCCCCAGAATTGTCCTGAGGTGAAACTTTGTCCAAGAATTCGTCAGCGTGCAAAGCCCAGGATTCCTGAACCAGTGTGGAAAAATGCTTACGCTCCAGTCAGGCACAATAGGCAGTTATAAAACATCAGGATGGTATTTCATGATGGATTTCTTGTGGAGCGGAAAACAATCTCCATTCCGATTATGGGATAAAGGATGGCTGAGTGATTTTTGTAAAAAATCCTCTTTTATCTAATGAGAACTGCAGGTACCAGAAATAAGCAGTTACAAATCAGCCTGCTTTGGTTGACACTGCTCAAGTGCCTCTGTGCAGGTGGATGGATCCTGGATGTTGCTCTGAGGGATTCAGAATTCAGGATTTAGGGACAAGAAGAGCCCCAGGTTTGAGTTAGTCCCTTGGGAACTGGCTGGTTCTCAGGTTTCACAGATAAATCAGTTAGAAAGGACATTTTGGGTAACTTCTGGCATAAGTAAGCATTAGATCCCAGAAGTGTCCAAAGCCAGGTTGGACAGGGGTTGGAGCATCCTGCTCTGTGGAAGGTGTCCTTGCCTGTGGCAAGGATGGAATGGGATGAGCTTTAAGATCCCTTCCAATTCTATAAGACACAATCCTTCCTAAACTGACTCTTTGAGACTTTGACAATGAAATGTGAGGAATTATTTTATATTTGGCTGTGCCTGTGCAGCACAAAATTTGAGTTCCCCTCTCCCCCTTGCCCCAAGGATCAGTTGCATGTCCCAACTGGTGCTCCCTACCTTTGCTGGAGTCCTCATTGTGATTTTTACACAATCTGTTTCAAGAGCCTTCTGTACAAGATGCCTTGGGCAAGTTCCTGCTTTTGTAGATTCAAGCTGTCGGTAAATAATTTCACAACGTTAATTAGCATTTTTCTAACTTCTCTCCTAATTGAGGCATTAAACAAACAAGTTAAAGCAGTAGTGGTTTTTAACGATGTGAGAAGCGTTCATTGTGAGAATAAAATATTTAAAACGTGGTGTTTCTGATGCTATTTCAATTTGTGTGATTTTGTGGTGAGATATATCACTGAAATCCTGCCTTCAGATCCTAAATAAAGGATGGGAGATGTCACAATTACATGGATTTTTTTAAGTGGAAACGTGTGGCAGTTGCTGAGGGAAGCCTTTTATTTTTCAATTTAAATTGTATGAATGCAGCTCCAGGTTTAGCCAGTGTTTAAATCAAAAAATAATTGATGTACCCTAATGTGAGAACACAGATTTGGTCCTTTCCGTTCTGGGGGCTGAGAGGTGTTGCTGCTGAATCACATTTTTAGAAAGACATTTATAACCTGATTTTTTTGGAGATTGTAAGAAAAGTGAGAGCTTCAGAAATCCAGGCTGTGGATTGAACTCCATGGCAGGAAGAGCTCACTCTGTGAGGGAAGGCTCACCCCGATTATGGGGTCCAGCAGCGTTGGGTTCTGCCTCTGACCTGCCTGGATCCCAAAGGAATTTCTGTAGAGGCAGAAGGGAGCATCCATGGCTTTTCCTGGCCCTGATAAGGAACTTTGGCATGGTCAGATCAGCTGGGACTGGCGGGGAAGTGACCCAACCCTTGGACAGGCTGCTGGGAGTGGGGACTTGGGCTGGGTCTGCAGAGCACGTCTTGGCCCCACTCAACCCTTGAACTCCTGAACTGCCTTTTTCCTGTTCTGCTTTGGTGGTGAAGTTCACGTTTCAGAGACAATTGAGTGCAGGAAGAGGAGAAAAAGATGGCCAGTGCTTCCAGGTACTGCAGATGATGCATCTTTTGAAGAGGCATCGCTGCTCATTTTCCTATTTTGAAACCAAAACAAGTTTTTATTTAAAAAAAAAAATCTGATCATATTTGATCTGACAACTTTCCTTAAATGCACTGACACAAGTGCAGTGCTGAACATTACCCATGTAAAATTAAACCACTGACACAAGTGCACTATTTAACATTATCCATATAAAATTAAGTGCAGTGACACAAGTGCAGTGCTGAACATTATCCATATAAAATTCAGTGCACTGACACACGGGCAGTACATTATCCATGTAAAATTATCCTGTTTAAAGGGATAGGCTGCATCTCAAATAGATGTAGAACTTCCAGAAGTGTCCTAAATGCTGTTTTAAAAGCCTGGTTTGCAGCTCAGTCTCAGTGAGGCGTGAAGTCACTTTTGTTGCCTCTGAAACTCCAGCCCTGTGAACTTCCTGAAGGGTTTCTCTGAAAACTCTGCCACCTGCAGTCCCATACCAAGCTGTCTCCAGGCTGCCTGTGCTGCAGCCAGGGTTTGCTCTGATGTTTTTGGTGTTTTCCAGAACTATTCCATGGCGGTGTACCTGGTCAAGCAGCTCTCCTCCACGGTGCTCCTGCAGCGGTTGCGGGCCAAGGGAATCCGGAACCCGGATCACTCCAGAGCACTGAGTATGTGTCTGCTGGGCTCGTTCAAAAAGAAAAAAATCACTTTTGTAAAGGCAGATTTGGAATTAGGACTGTGCTAACCAAGCTTTGGACTTCCTACAGCCCTCTGGGCTCTGGGAATCTGATAGTGCTGTTCTTTGTATTCAGTTCCAATTCAAAGACTCAGAGGCCTTTGTTTGCTCTAGGAGCCAGTCCAGGAACCCTGTTGACACTGTGAGGGGGAAAATGCAAGAGAATCTCTTTCAGCTCAGCCATCCTGGCTTTGTTTGTGCAGAATGGCACAACTGTATTTCTGCAGAGAAGTGCTCATTCAGGACCTCGGGCAGGCTGCACCGAAGGCCTCACCCGGGACCTGGATGCTGGGCAGGAACAGCTCCATGGAGCTGGTTCTGTTCCCTTGGCACAGAGCTGTGGAGGGAGCCTGGAGAGAGTGGCCAGCACAGAGCTCCTCCCAACCCCCTCCTCACTCGAGTGTGAGATTTGCTGCCTTATTGTTTGCTCTGACAACAAGTTGATGGAAGTTTGTGTCATAAAAACGCCAGCACAAACTGCTGCGTGTTCGGTGTTCAGGGAGAGGGTGAAAATCCCAGCAGCTGATCGCTGCTGTTACTCTGTAATGCTCAGATGAGGGGTTGTACCTTCTCCACAAGGGAAGAAATGAGTCCAGCAGTCAATAAAAGTGCTGGGCATTAATTTGTCCTAATGCAGCTTGATGATTTAAATGCACAAAAATGTAGAGAGTTCCAGGTGGCTGCTGCTCTGCAAGGTGAGAATGAGAGTGTAGGTCCAGTTGTCAGAGCAGGAATAAAATGGGACTGACTCATTCATTGAACCAATGACTGCTTATAAAACAGGCCTTGTAAATAAAAATAGAGCATGAAAGACTCCAGAAGGGAAAGACTTCAATATTTCATTGCAGTTGTTTAAATCTCAGATTTTGTCAGGGTACTTCTGACTTCCTATTGTTCAATTTGCTTTTCAGTTTTAAGTCACAGGTTTGCTTGATGAAGATTTTGGGGGTTTTTAGTGGTGCCTGTCCGTGTGAGAGTTGTTAACAAGTTGAACAACTTCAGCTTGAAGTTAGAAGTGAAATTAATGTGCCTCATCTGTTGGTAGATATTAAGTAATGGTCAGTGCAAAGTTGCATGTAAAGGAGTTGAGACATCTCTGGATAAACACATTTTCTAGGGGTCTTGAACTGAAAGTTTACCACACCATTTCAGACTTGTTTTATTTCTTTATCATCCAATTCGTGTTTGAATTAACCTCAAATAAACCTTTTCTTCTTTCAAATACCAGTTAAAGAGAAACTAACTGCTGATCCAGACAGTGAAATAGCAACAACCAGCTTAAGAGTGTCTCTTCTTTGTCCAGTAAGTTGGTTTTTTATTCCCTCTACAGTGATCCTGATGGAAATGTGGCTGTTGTGGGATGTGTGTGGGAGAGGTTACTTTGTGTTTACCTGGTTTAACTTTGTGGGGATAGAGAGCAGCTGAAATTCTCTCTCACTGTGCTTAAAAGCCTGTGAAATACCCCTGGGAATAGGAGTATTCCATTAGCTTGAAAATGTTACTCAAAATATATGTAAGCAGACATTTAAATCTGTCACTGGATCATCTTAGTGTGCAGGTTGGGCTTGGATTGATAAAACCTCTCTCAGGGGGAAAGGGGGTGAATGTGACTGTTCAAAGAGCCATAGGATTGAGCACCTTGAATCTGACGTTGGTGATATGCAAATGTACATTTGGAATATTTAATAATCTGAATCTAAAAACAAAGCAATGTCCTGGAAGTTGTTCAAACAAAATATTTTGATCCAATTTGAGGTGAGAGAAAAGAATTCCAGTGAATGTGGAAGTGGCAGAGATGTATCTTGGCCTATTCATTGTTTTTTAACCAGCTAGATGCACTATTTATACCTGGCTTTATGTTATCAGTGATAAATGCCCAACATTAACATGATGTGCACTTCTTCTAATCTCTGGGACTTGTTTCAGGTGCAGGGCACTTTCAGAATCTCTGACTCTCTGTATTGATTGACAGAGTCCCTTTATTGCAGCACAACTATTGAAATTCTTGTCAAGATTAAGGACACATCTGTTTCCTGCTCTGCCTCAGTCTGCTCAGGCTTGACATGAAATTCTCGGGTTTAAAATCTAAACAAGAAAACTTGACTTTATTCTTGCAAAATTGAAGCTAATTTTTCAAGTTATTTAATAAGTTCTTAAACTCTAAAAAGATAAACTTTTGGAGGTGTAATTGCTTCATAAAAAGCACTATTAACAGTGTGGTTACTTTATATACATATATGTATGTATGTATATATATATATCTGTATATATTATGTTCTTGCAAATCTTTAAATGTGATGTTGTCACAATCTTCAGTTTTATTCCTTTCTCCATTTCAACTTTGGTTCTAGCTGAGGAAGATAAGGAGTTTGTAAGGAAGATAAAATTAATCTGTGAAAAAGATACAGGGATTGCATGTACCCGATAAAATCCTGATCTGGAGAGTTAAAACCTCAGAATTGGTAATCTCAAAAACTTATAACTTCCATGTCATATTTTGGAACACTGAAGTATTGATTAATTACTTTAAATCAATCCTCATGCATCTGGTGGAATTACAGATTTTTATTCAGTTTATTTGATTTTTCAGGATGTTGCTTTATAGATGATTCCATGGGAATTTTCTGTTTGTCCTGATTGCCTCCATCACTGATAAAATTCTTCTGCAGTGCTTTTGGGTTCCCTTTTTTCCCCACTTTTCCCTCATTCAGTGCTGCCTGATTTCCCAGTAGCTCTTGGAATAATCCATCCCAGGCTCTTTGGGGCAGAGACTGCACCTTCCAACAGAAAGGTTTTACCTTGATTCTCCTCGGGTCTGAACGGAATTTCATTTACAGCCCTGTATTTTCACTTGCTAATTTGCCAGCCTTTGGCTCAGGGAGAATTTCTTTGTATTTTGGGATTGTTTTCTAATGTTTAAATGCTCTGAAGGTGCACCCTGAAAATGCTGATTTGGTCTCCAGCAGCAGAATGGGAAATTTAAGAATTTAGCATCTCTCTGGGAATGGGAGGGTGCTGCTCTCCCCTCTCCTGGGTGTGAATCTCCATGGGAATATCCAGGGAAATAAATGAGGGTGGTGGGTTTAGTCTTTGTAATTTCAATTTTGCCCTCCAAGCTGCTCAGAGCTTCCTTGGAATTTGGCATCCATGCAGGATCCAGCAGGCAGAGGGGCTGCTCTGAGCCTGGAGTTGAGGAACACACTTGAATTCATGTTCTTTTTTCTCCCTGGAAGTACAAATAAATAAATCCCCAGGCTCTGCAGCCGGACCAAATATTTAACTGAAGAAAAATTCCAAATCCAGGGGTTTACTGGAGGTTTTGCAGCTTTGTTTACAAATCCTGAACTCCTGTTTTTTAGCAGGGAAAGATAGAAATGTTTTGTGTGCTTGTAAAAGAAATTAATGCAGTGGTTTTTTGGCTGCCAACAGGCAGGAAATCAAACAGTCACAGTGTTGGGAAATGCAGCTTTTCCAAAGTTGGGATGCATCCCTGCTTTTTTCTGTCAGTTCTGACGCAGCTTGGCCATCGTGGCAGAGCTGATCCAGGAGGTTCAGTGCCAGAAATGCGAAAAGAGCATCAACCTGTTAACTCTGAGTGTGGTTAAATCCCATCTCAGGGGCATCACAGGCAGAGGTTTTATACCAAAACCTTGGGAAAATCTTCCTGGTTTTTAAATCTGCTTTTTTCCCTCGAGAGATGGGATTTTATGTCCTTCCTGCAGCACCTGTCTTTGACTTTCCTTATTTTTCATTTGAAGCATCCAGGTTTTCCCTCTGATGCTCCCTGAGCTGGGGGACTGTGCCCAAAAGACAAATGAGCCATTGCCCCACCATCTGGGAGATGAGAATTCCTGACAGACACGGATCAGGGGGCCTGGCTGCGCTGGGAGTTGATTTTGGGATGGGAATAATGTGCTTGGTCATGGATTTGGGGGAGGGGGTGCCAAACACATGGCACACAGAGCATCTCCTGCCGTGGGCTGAGCCTCTGCCGCCAGCCTGGGGCTCCCCAGGGAATTCTCTGCCCCCTCCCATCTGCTGGGACCTGGTGACAGCGGCTGAGAGCCAGAGGGAAGGAAAAGAAGCGAGGCCACACTGGATTTGCCGGGAGTGGGGCGGAGGGATTGCTGTTCACAGGGAGTAAAAAAAAAATCATCATCATCATGATGGGAGGAAGTGGTGGCCTGTGAGTAGAGCCTTTGTTCTTGATACTGTTTGTGGTTTGGGGATATTGTGGTGCCATCCTGTGGCATCCTTCTTGTACTGCTCAGGATCAGCCTGGCCATGGGGCTGGATTGAGCCACGCTCCCAGCCTGCTCCACTCCCAGCCACCCCTGGCATTGGCCGAGGCTGCTCAGATGGAGGCCTCGTGTATATTTTAGTCAAATATCAAACTTCAAACTACTCAGCATAAACAGCTCTCCATAAATGATTGTTTTGTTGGGTTTTCATGTGGTGAAAATCTTGTTTAGACATGGCTGCTTCTCACCTTTAGTGTGGTTGGTCCAAGCCCCTCCCGAACTGCAGCACAAGCACTTGGCCACAAATCAACTGCTGGGGTTTCGTGAGGAGATTTTTATTTCAGATTAAGATGAAATTCCTTTCACTGTCTGTTTTCCATTCAGTGTGATGATACTTTCATGGTAATGAAGCATAATTCTGTTTTTGGTCCGTGCAGGACCCTGGTATTTACAGGTGCTCAGTGGGCCCTGTATTTTGTTACGGGAATAGGGCAGGATGTATTCTTCAGTTTCCTTGATCAAATATACTTCAAAATGTGGTTTTTAGTCACTTTTATGCCATTTCAAACATAGAGGAAGGATGGAAGTGTGTATGTGACATAGTTCAATCAAAACTCAGATTTTTGAGAGTTCTTTCTGGATAAAACTGAACCTGACTCTTGTCTCTTTTCAGGCAGAAAAGCCCTGTTGGTTAATTTAACACCAAGCTAATAAAATCCTGGTTTCTTTCTCTTACAGCTTGGCAAAATGCGCCTCACCATCCCCTGCAGGGCCCTGACTTGTTCCCACCTGCAGTGTTTTGATGCCACTCTCTACATCCAAATGAACGAGAAGAAGCCAACCTGGGTTTGCCCAGTGTGTGACAAGAAGGCTCCCTACGAACATCTCATTATTGATGGGTGAGTAAAGCTGAAATCAACACCCAGGGTGCTCCTCCTGTCTCAAATCAAGGTGATTTCCGTCCTTTTTTAACTCCCCATATTTCATTTCCCTGCCGCTGGTCAAGAATTCCTGAGCAGCTCCCTCTCATTCAAGGATTGTGCTCCTCAAACTGTTCAAGTTGATAATAATGAAAGCAATTCCTTCCAATCCTCAGTAAGTTCCTGAGCTATCCTGCTGAAAATGCTTTTTTCCCCCCCCTCATGTTCCATAGTGCTGAATTCCTAGGTGAAAACGGCACATGTTGTATTTCCTTTTAATGGAGCAACTGTACAAATATGGCAGAGTTGATAACAGACAGCCACGTTACAGCGAATAAATCCTGCCACCCCTCCGAGTGCCTGTACAATTCCGTGTACAATTTCACACTTGGGGAGTTGCTATCTATAGAAAGTGACACAGAGATTGATTCCCTGGTACTGCCTACTTGCAAAACACTAAAAAAAAAATATATAAATCTCGTGTTGGGCTGTGCCAAGTGTGTATTTCTGGGTTTGCATTTTAATTTCTTAAGAGAGGAATCTTTTTTTTTCAAAGGGTGATAAAGAGAGAGAACAAGTAGAGGCTTCTCAGGATACTCTCAGTATTAAAAAAACCCCAAAAATGGATGAAACAAACAAACAAAAACCCTAAAAGCAAAGCTGAAAACCCTGAAATAACCCCAAAATTTCAGAAAACCACCTCATCAACGATGAGTCTTTTTTAGGGAGTGTGTGTTTTATTTTGCCAGTGAAGCACGAGGTCAGTCAAATCCCTTTAGAGCCTTGCAAAAAGCTCTTGAAGAGATACTCAGGCTGTTTTGGACTCCTGGATCCCAAGATTTACGGGTCCTCTGCCTTGGATCAAAGAGCTGGGGGGCTCCTTGCCGAGGTTTCTGCCTAAAATAGTGAAGAGAAAAAGTGGGAATAATGCAAACACCACAGTTTCCTTATTTCTCCTCGTGTTGCCAGGTGCAGATGTTGGAGATGAGCTGATCTAATTAGAGCATCCCAAAGAGAAGGTTATTTCTGGAAAATGCTCCAATCTGGGAAAGAGGGAACTGTCTCTAATTAAAGCCAAGCTCTTTCCTGCAGAACCACATGAATGGCCCTGGTCAAAAGCTGGAATTCCCACTGGGAGTGATGTGGTGCCAGGATCCTGAAGTTTCAGGAGGTGCCTGTGGGAGAAGAGGCTGCAAGCTGAGATTCCCATGCTCAGCATTTGTTAGGAAGTTTCAGGAAATACAAGTCCTAAACCCTCAGCTGTAGGGACCCTTTTAGGAGAGGTTTCCTCAGTTAAATTTTGTCCAAGGGGGTGAGGAGGAGATTTTTTTTAAACTCTAGTTCACATAATTCCTTTGTTTTTGGAAATGGAGAGTTCTGTGTCACGAGCTCTGCAGGATTCCACTCTCAGTTCTTCTAAATAAATGTGCAGATTTTTATTTTGGGTAATACTTGAATTTTTTCAATGAATCCTTTTTATCAAGGAGGCAGCTGAGAGAAGAACAGAACAATGAAAGCTTCTGGTTTTACACTAATTCAGGCTTACACTGACTAATAAAGGAAAAAAAGCTCTTCTTTAGGACTGATATGAAATATTTTTGATGGACAGGTTGTTCATGGAAATCCTGAAGTTTTGTACAGATTGTGATGAAATCCAGTTTAAGGAGGATGGATCCTGGGCTCCCATGAGATCGAAGAAGGAAGTGCAGGAGGTGACTGCGTCTTACAACGGAGTTGATGGTGAGCCATGGTTGGAGGGGGTGAAGGACACACTGGGATCCCCTCAGGATTGATGTTCCTTTAACCTCTGAAAATGCTCATTTTTAAATGTATATTTACAGCTTTACTCATTTATGAGATCAGTTCATTGAATAACACCTGTTTGGGGCTGATGGTAAAGTTTAAAGTTACCAACATTGTGTAATTTATTTATCTTTGAATTGACTTAAAGCTTTTTAATGAGCTGTGATCTGCTGATTGTAGTTTCTCCCGTTGGCTTTGTGCAGGATGCATCAGCTCTTCCTTGGAACACCAGGTGTCCTCTCACCAACAGTCCAATAAAAACAAGAAAGTGGAAGTGATCGATTTGACCATCGACAGCTCATCGGATGAGGAGGAGGAGGAGCCCTCTGCCAAGAGGAGCTGTCCCTCCATATCTCCAGCGTCACCAATAAATAATAAGGGGTGAGAACAAAACATACAATGCAGAGAGAAGTCAGAAATTTCAAAATAAATAGTCTCTAGAAAGTTCTGTGCTTGGGTTATATCCTCATTTAGTAGCTCGTGGATTCGCTCTCAGGTCACAAGGCCTAAGGTTGGAATCACAGCCGTGAGTTAAGTGTGCAACACAATAAAATGTTTGAGTTGTGTTTGGGGAATGGTGCAAAAGGTTGTGGCTGAAAGTGGGGGGTTTGCACGTCTGGGAATGTTTTCCTTGCACAGAGAAGCAGCACACAGGGAGAGAGCAGGGAGGAGCAGGGGTGTGGGGTGGGGTGTGGGTTTTGGAGCAGCATGGGAATAGGGAATGCCAGCAGCACCTGGGCACGCCTAAGCAGCCAGGCTGGAAATAGCTCCTTGTACATAAACATGCAGCGATGGAACCCCTGGGATCCCGTGGTGGAGTGGTGGAGTGGTTCCTGCTCCATCACGGGAATGACTCCGTGATCACTGAAACCCCTCAGGGCCTTTTTTGCCGTCTCCAGTTGGAGTTACCTTGTAGGGTATCAGTGTTCTGGGGTCACACAGATTCCTGTGGGGGTTGGGGTTCCAAATTCCTTCAGGATTGTCTTGTCCTGCCTTGGGAATATCTGTAACATCTTTGCAGAGATCCCAGCACCATTTACACTTTCAGCTGTTTGAGACTGAACTTTCCTTTCCTAAATTCCAGCTGCCTTGGACTGAACTGATTTTCCTGGTAAGATACTGTGAGGAGAAAGCTTGGGGAACGTGCCATGCTCATGTGAAGCTTTGAAATTGCTGCACATCTTTCAAGAAGCTCAGAATGCATTTTGAATTTAGGTTAAATGTGAAAATAAGCAAATAAGCGTCCCCTGATGGGACAGCAATAAACCAGGAGTGTATTTTATGCTTCTAACAAGCCTTTTTTCCTTCCAGCATTTTAAATTTACCCCACCAAGCTTCTCCTGTGTCAAGAACCCCAAGCCTTCCTGCTGTGGACACCAGCTACATCAACACATCACTTATCCAAGACTACAGGCATCCATTCCATATGACACCCATGCCTTATGACTTGCAAGGTGAGTTCTGTCTGGACCTGTACAGCTCTCCAAGCACTAATATTAATTATAAAATTTTTAAAAATTAGGTTAGTATCTCTATTAGTGAAGAGAATTTGAAGTTTTATCAGTATTATGCTGGCTTTATTTCAAAATAAATGGTGAAAAAAATGGAGAGGTGCTTTTTTGTCGTTGCTTTGAGGAGCTTAATTGTGTTTTTTATCTCTTGACAGGTTTAGATTTCTTCCCTTTCCTGTCAGGAGACAATCAGGTAAGTCAGGGAGAACAGAGTCCTGTGGCAAACCCCCTTTTCCAAGTGGAATATGCTGTGTGGGAAGCAGCAGCTGTGGGGTGGAGGTGTGAGAGCAGCGAGGCTGCAGCTTTGTTGTGTACACACAGCAGCATTGTCTGAGCACAGGGGTGGGATGAGGCACAGCAAAAAGAAACATTTTGGGAACCAGGGGCTGGGAATGATCCTCAGCCATGGCTGAAGGTCCAGTTTGATCCCTTTTCCTCCAAAAAAGAGGGAGCTGGGATGTCTCACCTGCCCTTTCTGCACTCCCAAGTAGGAAAATTGCCCTAAAAGTTGAGGGATACTTTTAGATCTTAATGAAGAGCAGAGCCTGCTGTGGAATTTGGATTCAGGAAATCTGGCTTGGTGTTCAAGATCCTGAGAATTATTCTGACTCAAGGAGGGCTGCACTGGTTGTGCCAGTGGATAAATGTCAGGGAACAAGGCTGGACAGCCTGGATGTTCCATCAGAATGGGATGAAATGTGGAGAGCAAAGCTCCCCCTCAGGGAGGGTGTGTTCAAATGGGATTTTCGACAGCTCAAGCTCCTGCCCTTCAGGGATGCAGCAGAGAGGGTAACCTGGGACAGCCCTTGCTCCATCCCATGGGACCAAGCTGTCCCTAAATGCATTTTCCCAGGATTCTGCCTTGCTCCCAGCAGGGATTAGCACAGCTGTGGCTGACCCTGACTTTTGGGGGCTGGCGAAATGAATTGGGGGGAATTTTTCCCCCAAGGAGTTTTTTGAAGAGCTAAACAAAAAAAAACCCCAGAAGTGCTGCTGCTTGCCCTTTTTACTGGTTTGGGTTCTCTGACCCCATTCCCTCCCTGCTGTTTTCTCTCACTCAGGCCCCAGCATTCCCAATTCCTTTCGGCTTCAGAAATGTGGAGCCGCAGAGCTAAAAATTCCCTTCATCCTTCCACTGGCCGAGCTGCTCTGAAACCCAGGAGCTGCCAGAACTTCAGCTGGACAAAAATCCCTATTTTTAATGCTGCTCTGAATGCCAAGTCTCCAGTGTCTGACCTCTAACTGTTGTTTCTCCCCCCAGCATTACAACACCTCCCTCCTCGCTGCCGCTGCCGCGGCCGTTTCTGCGTCCGATGATCAGGAACTTTTACACTCCCGTTTTTTTCCCTACACTTCATCCCAGATGTTTCTGGATCAGCTCAATGCAGGAGGAAGCAGCTCCCTGCCAGCCACGAATGGTAGCAACAGTGGCAGTAACAGCAGTCTTGTTTCCTCCAACAGCCTGCGGGAGAATCACGGGCACCCCGTTGCGAGTAGGAGTGGCACGGACACGGCCTCAATCTTTGGTATCATACCAGACATTATCTCATTGGACTGAGTTATTTTTGTTTTTTCTGGGGGTTGGGGAATTGGGGGGGGGACAGAGGAAATCTTTGTGCTTGGTTTTCCTTTCTGTTAGAAAAAAAAAACCATTAAGACAAGGTGTTTTTTTTTTCCTTTTTTAAAAAGGGGGAAAAAAAAATTTACGTGTACAGAGAACAAAAAAAAGTCTATTTTCAGTTTTACTTTTGTATATAAACCTAAGATGGCCTCACTGGTAAAAATAAGAAAAAAAAAAAAAAGACAAAAGAGAAAAAAATCTAACAAAAACAAGGAGCTTCAGTTCATTTTTCTGGATGCTGAAGATTTTACACCTGTACATTTGTCATGTGAGTTTCTTTTCCTTTTTTTTTTTTTTTTCCTCTAGAGTTTGGACACAAATGGCATTATTTTTTTCACAGTTACAGAAACAGGAAAGGAGCTGAACTTCTAAAGTTCAAGCTTGGGAGAGGGTTTGTTCTCCTCTTGGAGATATTTCCCTTTGCTGGTGGAATCTAATTCCCCCATCCCATATTTAGTGCAGATTTCCTTACGCTGAAAGCAGAGCAGGCCCTGCTCTGTTTGCAGGCCGGAGCCTTTCACGAGTGGGTTTGGTTTTTTGGGATTATTTTGTCATTTCTGGTTCCCTGTGCCCCTCTATCCAGGAAAATTCTCCTTTTAAATTCTGTGCTTTGGTCAGGAATGTTGCAAACTCATCCGTGACAGGACTCCAGGGAGCGACACAAAGCTGAGTGGGAGGTTCAGGTTGGGTATCAGGGAAAGTTCTTCCCCCACAGGGTGCTGGGGCACTGACCAGGCTCCCCAGGGAATGCTGACATTCCCAAGGCTGCCAGAGCTCCAGGAATATTTGGACAATGCTCCCAGGCACAGGGTGGGATTTTGAGATGCCCTGTGCAAGGACTTTGATCCTCGTGAGTCCCTCCCAACTCAGAATATCCCACAACTCCGTCTTCATTTATTTTTGAGGGCCTGACTCCATCAAATCCCAGGCTGAGGAATGACTTGTGGGACGAGATGGAGCATTTCTGTGGAGTGGAGCCCCACATCAAAGCATCACTTGGGCTGGAGGGGTTTGTTTCTAAGAACTTCAATCCTGTTCAGATAACTTCAGATCTTATCAGCAAAATCCTGAGCATGTGTCCGTGTTACCTCGTGGAGCTGCTTCTGCTTTGCCTTAGCCACGCCTAGAAACGGCCTTGGCAGCCCAGGCCTGGCTTGTCCGGCTGGAAAATCCCAATTTTAGTGCAGTAGATCCAGTGGCTGCTTCCAGGTGAACTTGTCACCAGCCTACAGGGAGCAAACAGCGACTCCAGCACACCCTTGCATGGTCTGTGCAGCCGATGATGCTCTTGGTGCCCCGTGCTGAGCTCAGTCACCCCATGAGTATTCCGTGTTCAGTGTGAGTCTGAACCCCAAACCCACCACTAAAACCCCCACATCCCAGGGCGTTGCTCCCCACCCAGCTCTCGTAGGGGTAGTGGCTTTCAAAATTCACTTTTCTCAGAATTCTTTGGATTTCCCAGATTTTTGCAGTATGTTGGAGCCATATTTACTTCCTGCTTTTTTTTCCTCTTTTTTTTTTTTTTCTTTAAGTTGTGCATGACATAGGAAAATCGTGTTTTATTTTTTGGGTCATTTGGGCTGATCCGTTCTTCTTAAGGAGTGGAATGTGTAAATAGCTGGAATGCAGTTTTTTCAGGAGATTCTTTAAAGTCAGAGAAAAGGGGGAGGGCAGGAAGTGATTCTCTTGTGTCCCAAAGTCCACGTCAGAGAGAGTAAATATTTCCTCTGGTGTGAAAAATATTTTTATAACTGGTTGAAAGTGCAGGTAACGAGTTTATCAGGAAAGAGAGTTAAGGAATACTAAAATTAGTAGATTCTGGTCAGAATTTTTTCATGTCCAAAACAACTTGTTGATTGCAAATAGTCGCTTCAAGCATTGACGAGGGCCACCTTTTGCCTATGAAGTCGTCTCAAAACAAACAATTCTTGCATTGATTAAAAAAAAATAAAAGGAAAAAAAAAACAGGAAAAAAGGATAAAAAAAACAGGAAAAAAAATGTATTTATAATTTTGGTCTTTAATCCAAGTAGCATTAGGTATTGCTGTCTGATCAGTCGTATGGTTATTTGAAAGGTTCACATTATGTGGCATCAAAATTGTTTTTAGTGTTTTTACAGCATCCCTCTGCCACTAAATAGTTGACTTGAATTTTGGAAAACGGAACTGTTTGTGTTTATATGTATATGTGTGTGTATATATGTATTTATAGATCCGTGTGTGTGAGTTCCAGGTGAGTTAAATAGTTTTTCCCATGCATGTGTATTTCATACATATCTGGCTGATATATATATTTCACCATACACCGATTTTATAATTTATTAAATGTCAGTTAAAAAAGAAATAAAAGGATAGAAAATGGGAAAGACTTATTTTTGAAACAGTCTGATTTGGAAGTGATTAAACCTCCACTAGGAGTAGCTCTCGTCCAGTTTAGTCACAGATAACCTGGAGCGTTTCTGTTGCAAGTGGGAGTGGAAGTGCCCTGGATTTCTGGGAGCTCCTGGAGCACCTGGCAGGGATTTGGGATTGCTCACGGCTGCTTTCCCCACCTTCCCACGGACTCTGTTAAGGATGACCCCAAGAGCAGCTTGTGCCGCTTCTGGCAGTGGGATCCAGAACTGTGTTAATTCCATGGAAAGCGGAATATGGCGCTGTTGGTATCCCAGGATTTGGCACTCAGGGAATGGGAGCTCGGCTCGGCGTTCCCCATTCCCCGTGATCCCGGTGGGAGGAAGGCTCCAGGGTCACTGCCGGTGTTTGTGACCTCGGTGCCCTGCACAGGAGGGACAGCGAGGGCCGTGTGAGTATTCCCGTTCCACGTTCGGCATTCCCGCAGCTGGAACTCCTCTGTGCCTCTGACCACAGCGAGTGGTGCTTGCTGGAAGTCTCAGTCTGGTCCTCCCCAAATTCCCAAACTCCGGCTCTTTGGGTCCCCAGCTCTCCCCTGGGTGGCCTGGGCTGTGCTCCTGCTGCAGATCCTTGGAATTACGGATTCTTGTCCTCGGGGTGTGCCACGGGAGGAGCGGGGTGTGCACACAGGGTGGGATATGGACAGGCACGGCTGTGGGGTGTGCAGCATGTCTGGGGTGTGCACACGGGTGTGCACATACATGGCTGTGGGGTGTGCACACACGGGTGTGCAGATGTGTCTGGGATGTGCACATCTGTCTGTGGGATGTGCACATGGGTGGGATGTGCAGACATGTCTGGGATGTGCATACACCTGGGATGTGTGCAGATGTGTCTGGGATGTGCACATCTGTCTGTGGGATGTGCACACACGTGTGTGGGATGTTCACAGAGGTGTCTGGGATGCGTACGGGGTGTCTGTGGAACGTTCACTCATGTCTGGGACATGCACACACGCGTGTGGGATATGCAGACATGTCTGGGATGTGCACCTCTGTCTGTAGGATGTGCACATATCTGGAATGTGCACACAGGTGTGGGATGTGCAGACACATCTGGGATGTGCACACAGGTGTCTGTGGGACATTCCCACACATTTGGGATGTGCCCACAGGTGTCTGTGGGACATTCCCACACGTTTGGGATGTGCACACATGTCAGGACAGCTCCATGTGTCCGTGCAGCAGGAGCAGGGTGCAGGTGCCTTTGAGCCCTTCTCCCATCCTTTAGAAGCTGGAAAACCCCCCTAAACCATCCCATAACCCTTCCTGCCACTCCCACAGTGATCCAACAGCAGCTCCAGGCTTCCCTTCCTCTCCCTGGATTCCAGAGGTGGGATGCTCCAAGCCTTCCTTGGACTCTGGAGGACGTGGTGAAAATGCACTCTTTGCTGCAAACGAACATTTCAGGGCTTGAAGCACATTTTAAACAGAAAGGATTTTGCTTTATCAGTGTAATTTTATTATTTTTAACAGAACTTAGATTTCTAATGAGGGAAAATTGCTGGTGGTCCCCAAAAGTGCTGCTGCTCACGAGTTAACAAAGGGGAAAAAATGTAAATAAGCAGGATATGAACAATGTCCGTGAATTCCATGAACTGAAAGCTGTCGTCCATTGCCTTAAACCTTTCCTTGGGGTTTTCCATAGGGCATCCCATGCCAACCCAACCCAACCCGACCCGTGGCTTTTACAGATGTAACCGATGTCAGTTTGTATCAAAGTACCGAGTGAAAATATTTATTATCTGCATCGGAAAGAAAAAACCCCAAACCAACCTGATTTCCCCGTGGAATGTTTCCTGTTCCTGTAGAAATCTTTAGCTGGAATAAAAAGCATTCGGTTATTTTGTGTTTCCTGAGGGGGGAAAGGGGAGGGAGTGGGAAGAGGGGGCTTTCCCGGGTTTTTTTTTTTTTTTTTTGGGACCTGGAATGGTTTTTTTCGGGGGGATGATTTGGGGCTGTGACAGCGCTGCTTTGTCCCGGGAGTGCGTGCGAAGGGCGGCTCCTCCCTGCCAGCTTTTCTTTGGGAATGTTTTCCCAGCAGGAGCCGTGCTGGAGCAATCCCAAGGGATTGGGAGCCGCTCAGTGCCCGTGACAGCCCCGCTCTGCCATTGCCTGCAGCCGCCAGGATTCGGGAGTCAAATCCCGGGAATGCGGGGGAGGGATGAGGCTGGGGATGGATGGGATCCGTTGGAATCTGGGGACGAACTGGGATTCTGGGGCTCTCCGTGAATTCCTTGTTCCGTCAACTCCACAAACCAGGCCTTTCCTGGTGGATCCAGTCTCGGGAGAGCTCCAGAATCCAGGAGCAAACCTCCAGTGTGGGCAGAGCTGCATTCCCGGCTTTATCCAAACCCTGGGATTAACGGAGGGTGGGAACAGAGTGAGCAGGGAATTCCCACCTTCTGCTCTGCGTTCTGTCTGTTCCTGGTTTTCCCAGGGAATGCCGGCTCTGATCCAGGTGTGTTTCCTGGAGCGGTGTCCGAGTGCTGAGCTGGTTGTAACTCTGATTTTCGGTTTTTCCTGGAATATTTTCTATCCCTGGAGCAGGAAGAGCCAATTAAGAGCTGAGGGGTGTGGCAGGTGTCAGTTTTCTATGGAGCAAAGTTCTTTTTCCTTGCAAGGAAGCTGCTCAGAGAGCTTGGAATGTGGGGATGGATCCCAGCCTGAGCTCCCTGGGTGTGGGACTGTTGGGAGAACCGCAGGGATCGGGGCTTGGATCGGGAGCTCGGGCAGAACCTGGAGTTTTCCTTAACTGCAGGGCTGAAATTCCTGGATCTGCTTCCATAGCTTGTGTAGAGTTCAGCAATGTCATTTAACCTTCTGTACCTTTCCCCCCTCCGTGTGATATTCCATGAGGAAAATCCCTGTTTTCCCTCACAGAGACCCCGGTATGGATTTGGAAGGTTGGGATTTGCTCACATTTTGAGGTTTTTTCAGTTTCTTCCCAGCTTTCTGTGACATTCCTGGGTGGTGGCCTTAGAGTGTTCCAGCTGCTCTGCAGGGATGGATGATCACAGAATCCTGGGATAATTTGGGTTGGAAGGACCTTAAATCCCATCTCATTCCAGGGGCAGGAACACCTTCCCCTATCCCAGGGTGCTCCAAGCCCCATCCAGCCTGGCCTTGGACACTTCCAGGGATCCAGGGACAGCCCCAGCTTCTCTGGGAATTCCAGCCCAGCCCCTCCCCACCCTCACAGGGAAGAATTCCTTCCCAATCCCTTGGATTTGCTGTGGCTGCCAGGAGTTAATTCCCAATTATTTCACTGATGGGGCAAAGAGGAGATTCAGGATTAAGAAAGGAGAGGAAGAGGCTCCTGGAGCAGAAGCCAGAGCAGATTTATGGGAATGTGGGCTCTTCCAGAGAGTTTTCCAGTTGCTGGTGGTGCCATGATCCCTGTGAAATTTCCCAGCTGAATCCAGGGAGAACCTGCTTGGAATTCCAGACACCCCTTTGTGGACCTGCTCTGAGGCTCGGAGACACAGGTGGGATAAAAAAAAGGATTCAGAAGGGTTTTAATCAGTCTGGAGTTGGGGAGGTTTTTCCCAGCGTCGAGAAGGGGAATTTTCCTGGCTCTGTTTTTCCTTGGCACCCAGCCCAGAATGTGGAGACACCAAACACCTGCTGGGTCATGCCGACTTCTTGGAGAACCAGGAGACCCCAACTTCCTTCTGCCACAATCCCAAGCTTTAAGTGCTTCTTAAAATAATTTTTTCAAGCTTTAAATGCTTTTTAAAATAATTCTTTGAGCTTTAAATGCTTTTAAAAATAATTTTTTCAAGCTTTAAATGCTTTTTAAAATAAAATTTTTTGAGCTCTAAATGCTTTTTAAAATAACTTTTCCAAGCTTTAAATGCTTCTTAAAATAATTTTTTCAAGCTTTAAATGCTTTTTAAAATAATTTTTTTGAGCTTGGCAGGTGTTGTCCCACTCACTTTATTTCAATATCAGCTCACATCTTGTTTCTCCAGGAGCGAGGGAGAAGCGGAAGTGTCAGAGCCTATGGAAGTGGCAGCACTAAATGAAGGCAAAATCAGCTTTTAAAAGGCAAATGACAGTTCCCGAGTCCAGCTGAAAACTGGGGAAAAGAGGAATGAGAACCTTCCCAGTGCTGCTCTCGGCAGGTCCCGCTCCGGGTGTCAGTAGTCGGCCGGCGGGAGGCAGAGGAGGCGCACGAACTCCCGGTAGTCGATGGTTCCACTCGGCCCCACGTTGGCCTCTGCCAGCAGGTCATCGGCTGGGAACGGGAAAGGATCGTCAGGATGGGGAACACGGCGGGGTGGGATGGCCGGGAGGAGAGCAGCGCTGCAGGGTTTGGGGGGTGGCCGGGAGGAAAGCATCGCTGCAGGGTTTGGGGG
>VWZW01002310.1:218563-229438 GCA_013397115.1 Edolisoma coerulescens
AGAGCTGCAGGGTTTGGGGTTTGGGGGGTTTCTGTCAGAAACCACCTCTGGGCTCAGGTGGAGGTGAGTTTCAAACTGGCTCAATTAAGACTTGGATTTTAATTCCGTGTAAATTAGAGATATCCATCTTTTTGAGTTCTTCAGGGAAAAGATTCACAAATTAATACAAATGGGTTTTGGGGTTTATTGTGCCCCTTGGAGCCAGATCTCTCACAAACTGGATGGGTTTGGGGTTTTTTCCCTGTTTTTACTTTGCTGTCTCCTGCTGGAACAGGAGGAAAGAGAAGGGAAAGGGGAATGGGAAGGGAAAGGGAAAAGGAAAAGGAGAGGGAGAGGGAAAGGGATAGAAAGAGGGAAGGAAGGAAGGAAGGAAGGATGGATTGATTTGATCCCTGTGGGAATTGCAGGATACCTTCTTCCTCGGAAAGCTTCTCGCCCAGCCGGGTGAGCTTGGCCCGCAGCTCGGGCACGGGGATGACCCCTCTCTTCTGCCGGTCAATCATGGCCAGGGCTCTCAGGATCTCCTTCTCGGGCTCTTCCTGCTTCATCTGCCTGTACATGATATTCAGGAAGGTGGAGAAGTCCAGCTCTGCATTCCTGTCTGGAGAAGGAAGGGCAGATCCCTTGGGAATGGCTCCATTTGGGGCTGGATCCAGGATTAAACATCCCCCTCCTCTTTCCCCAGTTTCCTTTCCTGGGGTTTCTTCTCCCTGACCTTGGGGTTTCCTTTCCCCGCCCCTGATCTGGCTCAGGGCACACCACAACTGGGGTTTGGGGGTTTTTCCTCCTAAAACCCCATTTATAACTTAGTTCCTGAACTTGGGTCCTGAATTTTTAATCCCCCCCCATCCAATCTCACAATTCCTTGGACTTTGTGCTGTGAGTTTTTCCTGCAGATCTGCAGCTGAACATCTCTCTGTGCTCTTCCACCTCTGCTGGTTGGCCTAGACAGTTTCCCACCCTCAAAATCCATATTAATACGTTTGTCTCCCGCTTTTTGGGGGATTTTAATGGCACTGTTTTAACCCGTGGGCTGGATTTAGCCCATCCCAACTGCTCTGGGTAGATGTTCCCTCCTGGCTGTGCCTGGATCATCCCGACTCCAGAAAAACTGCATTTTCCCACCCTTAATCCATGTTTTTGGTGGCCGTGCCCGTGGCTCACCGATCCTGTGCAGGTGCAGGTGTCTCTGCACCTCTCCTGGCGTGGGGCTGGCTCCCAGGCACCTCATCACCGCCAGCAGCTCCGAGGCTTTGATCTTGCCCTTCTGCTTCTTGTCGTACAGGGAAAAGCATTCCTTGAACTCTAATTAACAACCAAAACTCGGTTACGCCATGTGAGATCCCATTGAGCCCCGCGCCCGCCGCCCTGGCAGGATTCCAGCCGGGATCCGGTGTCGGCTCCGGGGGTGGCTCCTTTCCAGGAGGGTGATGAGCACGGGGGGAGCACCCGGGGAAGTGCCGGGGGCAATTAAAGCCCAGCTTTGGGAATTGCGGTGCTAAGTGGGACCCTCTGGCCTAAGGAAGTGGGGCTGGGAGGGGAACCGGGAAACAGGAGGATGTTGGTTAAAAGTGATTGTCCTGCCTTCAGGGGTAGGAGAGGGCGCTGAGGGACGGGGAATGCTGAAGGAGGGAGGAGGAGGACGCTGGAGGAGGAGGACGCTGGAGGTGGAGGACGCTGGAGGAGGAGGACGCTGGAGGAGAAGGATGCAGGAGGTGGAGGATGAAGGAGGAGGAGGATGCTGGAGGAGGAGGACGCTGGAGGAGGAGGACGCTGGAGGAGGAGGACGCAGGAGGAGGAGGACGCTGGAGGAGAAGGATGCAGGAGGAGGAGGATGCAGGAGGAGGAGGACGCTGGAGGAGGANGAAGATGTTGGAGCTGGAGGACGCCGAGCTCTCCCGCATCCCTCTCTCCCATCCCGCTCGCCCACGGCCTTCCCCCTTTTCCAGCAGCAAAGCCCGGCTTGCAGCTGACCTAGATACGGCCGGGAGCTCTCACCCCCATTCCCACCCCGCTCCCAGCGCCCCCGGCTCCCTCCTGGTCCCGCTGGGCGCCCCGGGCGAGTTGTGCTGGGCGGGGAAAATCAACTCGGTTCGGCGCCATCCCCGCCGTCCTTGTCCCCGCTGTCCCCAGCCCTCGCTGCTGTCGGGGCCCGGGGGTGCCCCGTGGGCGCCCCGGGAACGCTCTCTGGGTACCCCGGGTGTGGGTACCACGTGGGCTCCGTGCCCTCCCCTGCCCCGGCCGCCTCCCCCTCCCCTCGCCAATCCCTCCGCGGAGCCGCAGATTATCAGATTTGCCATAATACTCTTATTTCAGCCTTCCCTGGCCATTCCCGGAGCAATCCCAGCCCCGGGCGCGGATCCCCAGTCCCAGGGTGGGTCGCGATGGGAATTTGGACCCCCTGCGTCGCCTCCTTCCTCCTCCTTCCTCCTCTTTCTCCGCTCCCACCGCACCGAAACCCTGCAGAACTGGGATGGGGCACCTGGAATTTCCCGTGGTCCCTGTGGGATTGGGAGGGGCCGGTCACTCTCTGCTGGTCCCAGTGCAATCGGTGCAAAATTTTAGTGGAATTGGGGAGATTTCTCTGTTTTCCGAGCACGCGGATCCCGGGAGAGCCGAGAGGAGGAGGCGGTGGGTGAGGGAGAAGAAGCCCTCGAGAACAAGACTGAGACATTTTGGGGGGAAATACCGTTTTTATCTATTTATAAATTTAATCTTGCTAATTATCCCCGACCCAGAACAAACCCGCACTCACCGTTGATTTGATCCTGGGACAGGAACTTTGCCTGGAGCAGGAAGAGGGGGAAAGAGGAGAGAGAAAAAAGCAAACAGCTTCAAAATCTGGTTTAGGGGCGCAGAGAGAGGGGTCGGCTCAGCCCGCAGCGCGTCACTCACCATGATTTTGGGGGCGATCCGCGGGATTTAAGGTTCCTGGCAGGAGCGGAGGCGGCTGCTGCCACTTTTGCGGTTGATTAAGGGCTAAAGTCCGGCAGCCCCGGGCGGAGGCGGCCGGGCTGTAATAAATACCCGCTGCCATGGCTACGGGGCCTGAGCCTGCTCCTCGCGCAGCTCCTGCTCCTCCCGGGAAAAGGGATCTTCCCAGGCCTCGGGATGGGGGTTTGGGACTGTTCGGGGCCGCGCTGCTTGGGCACGGGTGACCCCAAAGAGCCGCACCTCGCACCGAGCTGTGCTGCTGGGAGAGGAGGAAAATCCAGCCCCGCTGGAATTCGCTGGGGCCTCCGGGGAAGGGAGAGGGGGATTTACGGAGCTGCAGGAGGGTTTGTAGGGGATGGAGGTCTGGATGTGCCCCTAAACACTCACGGACAGGCTGGGAGGGTTTAAAAGCTCTCTGAGGTTTTGTTTATTAGGACCGAACACCCCGAGGGGGATGCAGCACCTGGAGCCAGGTGTGGTGGACACCCGACCCACGGACAAAATATTTCCTGGCCACACACGGACTGGACCCTTCCCAGTGCCCATCCAGGGTCCCTAAACCCGCTGGGATGGAGCTGCTCCCTCCAGCGCTTCCCGTGAGTCACCGAGCTTCTCCCAAATGTTTTTATTCCGTGTTTCCCCGGGAGCTTCCCTCCCTCCCCCGCCGGGGCTGCGTCCCCCGGAGCTCTGACGGGAATTGTCCAGACCTGAGGGATCCCAGGGATGCACCGGGAGCTGCGGGAGCTCCATCCCCGCAGCTGGAGAACAGGGCGCTGCTCAAGCATCACCCCCTCCCTGATGCTCCTTTTGGGTCGCGTTTTTGGGGAATTCTGAGGAATTCTCATGTCCAAGCAAGAGCTGGAGGTGCCGCTGCACAGATCCCTGGAGTTCAGCCGCTGCCTGAGGGATTTTGGGGCCGTTTGGGGAATTTGCTCTTCTGAGTGAGAGCTGAAGGTGCTGGTACACAGATCCTTGGAGTTCAGCCCCTGCCTGATTGATTTTGGGGTTGTTTGTGGGGAATTTGCTCTTCTGAGTGAGAGCTGAAGGTGCTGGTACACAGATCCTTGGAGTTCAGCCCCTGCCTGATTGATTTTGGGGTTGTTTGTGGGGAATTTGCTCTTCTGAGTGAGAGCTGAAGGTGCTGGTACACAGATCCTTGGAGTTCAGCCCCTGCCTGATTGATTTTGGGGTTGTTTGTGGGGAATTCTGAGCAATTCTCACCTTCTGAGCGAGAGATTAAGGTGCTAGTGCACAGACCCTTGAAATTCACCCCCCATCTGATGGATTTTTGGTTGTTTTATGGGGAATTGCCCCTTTTGTGAGAGCAGAAGGTGCTGCTGCATAAATCCCTGGAGTTCACCGCCTGCCTGATGGATTTTGGGTTGTTTTATGGGGAATCGGCCTCTCCCGCCCGTTCCTGTGCGGGGCAGCGCGGGCCGAGCCCCGGGAGGCTCCCGGGGGCTGCAGGGAGCAGCTCCAAGCGGCGATCCCTGCTCGTGGCTGCTCCTCCGGGAGCAGCGTGGGAGGAGCAGCTCCGGCTCCGTGCCAGGGCCGGGGAGGGCGGGAGCTTCCCGGGAAACCACTGCCGTTCCAGGCCGGGATGATGATGGGAAGGTCGGGACTCGGCGGGAGCGAGGAGGGATTTGGTGACCTGAGGAAGCCCAGCGCAGAGCTGGGTTGTGGAATCGGAAGAGCAAATCCAGGGAAAGCCACTGCGTTAAATTAAACCCCTTTTTTTGGGACCCCCTCCCTCGCCTGGAGTCATCACACAGCAGCTCCTGCAGCTCCCGTTGCGCAGGAATTTATTCGAAATTCATGAATCTACATTAGAAAAACTAGAATTCTATCTTTCTCCTCCCCCCTCCCCTTTCCAAATCCCTCCCAAATATCAAAACTCAGAGGCTCTCCCTGGCTGCGTGGAGGTTGTTCATGTGCAGGGTGTAGAAGGCCCAGGGCTCGGGGATGTAGATCACTCCGGGGTATTTCTTCCTGAGGATTTTGTCATTCCAGAGCCACCCCACCCAGCCCGCGATGAGGAGCAGGGCGATGATGAAGGAGTAGAAGAGGAAGAGCCCGTTGCTGTCCAGCACGAGCCCCTTCCGCTTCTGGTGCATCACCAGAGCCATCATGGCGAAGAAGGTGAAGATGTAGAGGATGAAGATCTGGCCCTCGGTCACCAGGTACCTGCCGAGGAAAAGCACCTCTGGTCATCCTGGGAGAGGAGGAACAGGGAGAGCAGCATTCCCAGCTTTCCTAGGATCCTCCTCCCAACAAAGCTGTGCTGCTTCCTCTGCCAGATTCATTTTCCTTATCTGTACTTGAACACCTGAGCTGTGGCGTTGGGTGGAGATGGATAAAGGGAAGCATTCCCCGATGGGAGAAGCTGCCAGGCTCAGTTGGTGGCCAGGACGCTCCAAGGCAGAGCCTGAGCCAGATTCTGGCTTCAGTCTGGGGATCTTGTGGCTCATTTAGCCCCAAAATTCCCAGATGGGAGAAGCTGCTGGGCTCAGTTTGTGGCTGGGATGCTCCAAGGCAGAGCCAGAGCCAGATTCTGGCTCCAGTTTGGGGATCTTGTGCTCGTTTAGCCCCAAATTGACAGCTGGGGAATGGAAAATCCACTGCACTTACAGCTGTCATTGAAGCCAAGGATGGATGTTGTCCTAAAAATATTATTTGGGAGAAGGGCTCTGACTCCTGCTGGAGCCAGAATTCCAGGGGGAAGGGATTTGCTTTGGATATGCAGGAAGTTGAGGGATGTTCAGGTGCTCTTTAAAAGGCGGCATCACAAACCCTTCCCGGAGCAGGGAATTCCTCCTGGCTCTGCCCAGCCTGGGAGGCAGCAGGGCAAGGAGGAATTGCACTCCTGGCTCTTCGATCCCACAGGAACCACAGAGATCCACCCTGACCCATCCAAAGGAAGTGCAGGGGAGCTGACCAAATCATCTGGATGGTTCTGAGTATCCCAAAGGAATTTCCTGTGGAAAAGCTGCCTCAGCAGGGGGTAGAAGCTGCTGGAAATGGGAAATGGATCAGGCCTCGTTCCCGAGGCCAGGGCAGAGGCAGGAGGCAGTGCCTGAGCACCCCCTGGGGAGCCCCCAGGAGTGTCCCTACTGCCACCGACCCGCTGGGACAAGTGGGAGCACTGCAGGGACCTGGGGACCACCCCAAAATCGCCAAGGAGCTGACTGGGGGGCCCTGGGGCTGTCCTGGGTGACCTTGGAGCTGTCCTGGGTGACCCTGGAGCTGACCCTGGGTCCTGGGGGGCCCTGGGGCTGTCCCAGGTTCCAGAGATTGAAGTGGCTGCAAATTTCCACAAGGTTTAATTTGATTTTCCAGTCCTGCAGAGCCCTGGGGAACCCTGGGGAATGGAGAAGCTCTTCCTGGGGTATTCCTGGGATATTCCTGGGTATCCCTGGGGTGTTCCCTCCTCATCCAGAGGTGACAGGAGCCACTCACCAGTAGTAGAGGCTGCTGGGCCCCATCAGGAGCATGGCGGCCACGGGCATCCTGCTCTGCTCTGCCACGGGGGTGAAGCAGCCGGTGAAATAGATGAACAGGATCAGGAAAAATGGGATGTACCTGCAAGGATCAACAATTCCCAGCGCTGGGGGGAGCCTGGAATGGGGTTGAACCCCCCCCCAAATCCAACCCAGACCCACAGAAGCTCCTGTGCTGAGCCTGGGGAGTCATCTGGGGATGGAGCAGCAGGGGAATCTCCTGCTCCGAGACACAGAGGGCCTGGTGAGGGGCTGGCTTTGTGCTGGCTGTTCCCAGTGCTCCTGCAGATCAGGAGAATTCCCAATCCCCGGCAGGAAAAGCCCCAGTTCGCTCATCAGGGCAAATGCTGGGCTCCAGTGCTGCCCTGAACAATCCCAGCTGTTCCCTTGCCCGGCTCTGGGAGCCCCGTGCTGTGTCCTACAGGACAGCGGGATGTGGGGCAGGGCTCCAAAAACCCCACAGAGCCCTTTTTCCTTTCAGACAATGGGGTTTCTTCCTTCACAGCACCCCAGGAACAGCGAATCAGCCAGGAGAGCTGATGGGAGAGATTTCCCTGTGCTCTGAACAGCCCCGGGATTATCTGGCAGGGGATCAGGGCACAGCCAGGCCTTCCTGGGGTCTCAGGGTTGGGGTGTTTGGGGCACAGCTGGGGGTGGTGGCAGCCACAGGAACCTTCTCTCCACCCGGACACCCCCTGGAAGCACCAGCCGTTCCTCTGGCCCTACAGCTGCCCCACAACTGCCACATCCCAGAAATATCCCTGGCCAGAGGGGATTTTCCAGGGCGCAGATCCACTCTAATCCCCCTGGCCAGTGGGACATTATCCCCAGCCAGCTCTGGCTCTGGGATTTTTCCCTCTTTAAGCCCTGCTCCGCCCTTCCCTCTGTGCCATTCCCAGGCCCTCCAGACTTGCTGGGAATCACTCACCACATGGAGTGCCCCAGGTACTCGTCGTAGTAGTAGAGCAGCTCGAAGGAGTCGATCTGCAGCACGCACAGGGGGTGAACTCGGGGTTAGCAACGAGCACAACAATTAAATCTTTTATCAATTCATATCTTATCAGTCCAGCTCAGCCTCTTACCAGCGTCTCGGGCTTGAGGTTCCTGATGATGGGGTTCTCCCTGACAGACAGGTGGTGCTGGTACCCGCTGAAGATGAGCCGGTGGTTCACCGAGTCTCCCACCAGGTGGATGCTGGCGCCCATCACGAAGGTGATGATGCTGACGTAGACCATGGACCTGGGCAGGGTTTTGGGGGACCTCTCGATGAGCTGGAGGCACAGGGAGGGGGTGAGCAGCTGGAGGGGGCAGCAGAGTTCTGGGGCTTTGGTGCCGCTCCCCGAGCGCTCAGAGCAGTGTCGGGATCATCAGTGAGCAAAACTCATAAACGGGGGAGGAGAGGCCGCGGCTCTCCCGGCTCTGGGAGCTTCGGAAGGGTGGATGTGCCCTCCAGTGGCAGGAGAGCCTCCGGCACGCTCCGCTCCTCGCGCTTCCCTCCCCTTCCGGGCACTTTGGGATTCTCCACGGGAACGTTTTGGGGCTCTTTTCACTTCCTTCCCGATGGAATGGGATGCAGCTCCTAAGGGATGAGCTGTGTTTGACCCCACAGCCAGGAGGAGCCACAAAAGCAGCTGGGGCCGCTTTTTGGGCACCGCTTCCACTGCTGGGCTCTCCCTGCCCCGTCCCAAGCTCCCGGCACGCGACGCTGGCTCAGGGCCTGGGACAAGCTTGGAACAGGAGCAGGAATTCCGGGAAGCAGCTCCACACTCAGCCTGGAAAGCCGGGAAGCCCTCCCTCTTTAAAAGGTGGCATCACAAACCCTTCCCGGAGCAGGGAATTCCTCCTGGCTCTGCCCAGCCTGGGAGGCAGCAGGGCAAGGAGGAATTGCACTCCTGGCTCTTCGATCCCACAGGAGCCACAGAGATCCACCCTGACCCATCCAAAGGAAGTGCAGGGGAGCTGACCAAATCATCTGGATGGTTCTGAGTATCCCAAAGGAATTTCCTGTGGAAAAGCTGCCTCAGCAGGGGGTAGAGGCAGATCCCAGCTCCAGGGGTTCGGGATTGTCCCAGCACCGGGATCAGCCCGGGCCCCCCCGTCCCTAAATCAGCTTTGCAGCCCTCCCCAGCCAGGGAAAAGCTCCTTATTTGGGTTTAATTTTGAGGCTTAACTTTCCCTTTCCCCGTGACTGCAGCACGAACGTCACCGAGGCACGGAGGACAAGGAGAGCACAAGGTCCTGCAGGGTGGGACACATCCAGGGAAATGCATCCTGGACAACCACTGGAATTTTTCCATGGATGACCCCTCGGTGCTGAGCCCCCAGCCTGCAGAAATCACCTGGGAAGGGCCAGCTCCCCCCTCCTGGATATTCCCATTTTTCCACCAGCATTTAAAACCTCCCAGAATCTCGGGAGAGAATCATTTCCAGCTCAGGCCGTAATTCAATTCCCAGCTAATGAGGGTTAAAATATATTTATAATTGCTTTCTCGTAAGTGTTTTGTAGGAAATGATTCTCAATGATCTGACAGAATTTCACCTCGTGAATGGTTTATGGGATCCAGAGGTTGGCAGCTGGATAAACTCCAGCTCCAGCCACAATTCCAAGGTCAAAGACCAAGTGTAATTAAGCTCTGAACAACTGAGAAAATCCACTCCGCTTCCAGCTGTCGTTTAAGCCAAGGATGCATGTTGTCCTAAAAATATCATTTGGGAGAAGGGCTCTGGCTCCTCCTGCAGCCAGAATTCCAGGGGATTTGCTTTGGATATGCAGGAAGTTGAGGGGTATCCAGGTGCTCTTTAAAAGGCAGCATCACAAATCCTTCCCCGAGCGGGGAATTCCCCCTCGCTGGCAGGAGTTTGGGAATAACCGACATCCTAAAAACCTCTGAACCTCTGCAAAACCGGGAATGGGAAAGCCCTGAACGTTCCCAGGGTTACCTTCAGCAGCAGGAAGGGTGTGATGACGTTGTAGGCCATGTGGAAATAATCCCCAGCACTGGGCTTGTTCAGAGGAAACCATTCCAGAGGGAGGATAATCTGAGGAGAGAGGGAAGAGCAGGATGTCCGTGATTATGGGTGAGGGCCAGGAAGAGGGAAAACGTTTGGATTGCTTGGGAAATCTTCGTTGGATTTCAGGGGGCTGGTAGGGACCAAGCAGTCAGCTCTTGGAGCAAACTTCCCAAAAATCACTCTCTGGAAGTTTTTCCTCCTATCCCTGCCCGGTGCTGGGAAGTTGTGGGGTCAAGGGAGGCATTCGGGATCCTGCAGCTGTGGATCTTCCTGATCCTGGGATCTTCCTGATCCTGGGATCTTCCGGCTTCCAGCTATAAAAATTCCATTTACATGGAATGGCCACTTCCGCCTGCTCCAGCTGGAAGCTGCAGCCCCAAGCTCCGGGATACAGGCAAGGATTGGGGAAGAGCAGGAGGAGCCTCCAGGTCCCTTTTGGTGTGGAAACAAAGGTGTAGAGAGATAACAGGGAACAGGATTCCCGGGAGACTGGCGCTGGCCCGGCCCCAGGGACACCAGGACAGGGTCCCAGCTCCTCCAGGACACCCCTCTGGAGCAGGGCACAGCCCTGGGGACCGCCTGGCCCTGTCCCCTCACTCACCATGGCAATGGGGCGCCCGAAATCCAGCACCCAGTTCTGCAGGGTGAAGTAGAACCACAGGTCCAGGTGGAACGGGGACGTCTTGAAGGTGTCCTCGGCCTTCACCGCCCCGTGCCTGGAGGGGACAGAGGGACACGAGGCCATGGAGCAGCTCTGGGAGGAGGCAGAGCTGTTATCCCACACAGAACCCGCGTCTCCCTGGCTCTGGGATCTACGGGATGACAAAGCTGAGGAGCAGGCAGGACAGGGGAGCTCGAAGCTGTCGCCATCCCTGACCCGTCCCTGTGGGAAGACTCTTCCTGGTCTCTTCAGCAAGGTGAGAAGTGCTGAATGAAGTGCAACTATTTTTAACTTTTGCATGATGAAGCAAAATCCCAACTCCCAAGAGTTGAGCCGAGCGCTAAAAATGCAGCCATGCCCGGTGGAATTCCAGCACCAGGATGCTTGGGATGCACCATCACCTTCAGCTCCTGCCCCGAACACCCTCTGCCTCTGCAGAGGCTGGAGCCAACCCCGCCGGAGCCTTTCCATGAAATACCCCTCCAGCACCTTGGGACCTTCCCCTCCCTCCAGGAAAAGCGGATCAATCGTTCTCCTGGTGCCGAGACCCGAACGGGATCAGCCTCGAGCTTGGGCTGCCTGAGCCCACAGTCCAAAGGCTATGGAAGGTGTCCCTGCCCATGGAACGGGAGGATCTTTAGGGTCCCTTCCACCCCAAACCACTCTGGGACGATTCAATGAACCCTGAGAGCTGCAGGGTGAGCACCCTGTGTGAGCTGGGAATGCTGCAGGGGAATCGTGGGCGAGCTGGGAATGCTGCGGCTCCCTGCA